>PVKA01003722.1:0-106645 GCA_004027165.1 Ctenomys sociabilis | reverse complement strand
CATGCATGAGGCTCTAGGTTCAATACACAGTATCAAAAACAGTTAACAGAAAAAAAATAATTAAGAAGAATAGAAATGGTCTCAGTCATCAAACTTCCTGCATTTCCCTTCCAAAAGAGAAGAACCTGACTATGAAACTGCAGTTTTGTCTTGAGATCCTGTCCTTTCCTCAGCATCTATATACACCTTAACTGCTTACTGAGCAACTTTGCCCCTACTGTTCTATAGAAACTCAAAATAAATGGTCTCCAAAGACATTTTAACCAATAAATTCAATGGTATTGTTCAGTTATCTTCTGGCATTCATTGCATTTTTTCTATTTGCTAACTTCTTTATTCCCAAAATTTTTTGCTTGATGGCCTCCCTCAATGTAGATTCTGGTTCTCCTTCATATTCGGATTTTTACCCTACTTCTACTTTCCTTATCCAAATTGGATTGCCCAGGTCTTTCTGGCCTTCTCTTCTTCATCCTCCATTTACTAATGTCAGCTTCTGTCTTATCTCACCTGTAGGATTCCCCTGGAGGATACTGGGTTTGGACATAAATTGTGAACATAAAAACAAGGCATGTAGTTCAGTCAGACATTCAGCCATAAATTTTGAGTAGCTAGGATCATAGATCATAGGCTTCCACCATTGTACCTAGCTAACATTTAGTGGTCCTTTTAAAAACAGTGGTTCATTTTCTTGATAATCATGCTTCTTTTTTCTTGCTATTTTGACGTATTGTGTTTCTTCCCTATCTTACTCTACTACCTCAATATGAAAAGGTAAATTTCCCTTAGAAGCACCAGTTTTTTGTTAAAAGAGTATGCCATCATTTGGGAAACACTGGCAAATAAAACTCTTTAGATAGCAGCATTGTCAAAAAAATTTAATAGTTTTTCAAAAATAAAAACTGCATAATTTCATCCATTTTTCTGCCACTCTAACTTGGGAGATTCCAGGCATATTGTCGTTTATCTGTTCCATAATGTTTATTATGTGGATGATGAAAAATGTTCCTTGCCTTTAAGGGATTTTTTTCAAATACTGGGACTGAATCATCAGCTAGATAAGGATGTGATAGTACTATCAACACAGCACCTAATAAGGAGAATAGGTGACTAAGCCAAAACATTATCACCCTTTTTTAAGAGCTTCCTTTTAGAAGTGATGATGCCTTTTCTGAATGCCAACATGTTAAAAGTAGTTGATTTTTTTAAGGCTCTCAAAGATCGATGGTGATTAAAATACTCTGAAAGTAGATTGTTCCTGTAGATAATTGTAGTAGTCTTAGAGGCTGCCATTGGGTAATTTGCTCTCTAGATATAATTACTTCTTGGTGGATAGAAGGGATGCATTTACTATGTGTGTGTGTGTGCGTGTGTGTGTGTGTGTGTGTGTGTGTGTGCGTGCGCACATGTGTGCAGATGCTGTGGTACCTCACACACCCCAGGCAAACACTCTATTACTGCAGTTTGCTGTTTGCAAGTGTTTCCACAAGTATTATTTACTTGGTTTTATTTTAGGTTTTTTTAAGGTTGGGTCTTACTGTGTAATTCAGGGTATCCTCAGACTCGCTATATAGTCCAGGCTGGCCTTGAACCCCTGGCGATCCTTCTGCCTCAGCTTTCTGAGTGCTGAGATTACAGATGTACACTACCATGCTTGGCTTAACTACTTATTTTATTATGTTTGTTTTGTTTTGGCAGTGCTACAGAGTGAACCTAGAATCTCATGCATGTGAGGGAAGTGCTCTACCATGAACTACACTTTAGCCTCATTACTATATCATTTAAACCTTATAGGCATGATGCATCTTCTTTTATAGCTGATAAATCATAAAATCATAGAGATTGTCTTGTCCAAGGTAATACTGTTAGCACATTGGCAGGAATAACATTTTGTATGAAGCATTCTGATGACATCAGATTTCCCTTGTACTCTAAGGACACGTAGGGAATATTGGGTTTAACATAATCTTATCAGATTATCAATCCATTGTCCTCTCCATGCATCAAAGCATCATCTAGAATGCAGAACAGTTTGGCAAAGCTAAGAGCCTGTGAACAGTCTTTATGAGAGTAATTTATCAGACATTCTGAAGTTGTGGAAACCTAACTTTTTGCCAGATGAACAAGAATATGCTTTCCTTTGATCATCTGTGAATGAACATTAATAACCTAAACTAGCTATGTACTTGGTGTTAAAACAATTTCTCATTATACACTGTTTTAGATGCTATGGAATGGAAAAACTGATTTGTAGGGCTGGCAGAGTTGGTGACCTGGAAACTTTACCCTTTGGCAAAGTTCTGTTCCTTTCATTTTCTGCCTCTGTAGAATGTAACACCCCTTTCAACCTTGCTAATGTAGGTTGTATCTACTCTGCTAGTGAAAGGATGGTGTGTATAGTGTGGGTGAGAATATTTGTAGAGGTAAGGAAATTGGTGGGATAATTTCCCAGCAAAGGTAGGTAGCAAATCAAATGCTGTAGTTCCCAGCGGGGCTGATCTGAATGATTCATAGTACTAAGATGGTTGTGCCTCAGTTTTCCCTCTTGTTTAACAAATGCTCCTTTAAGAAACTAAGATAAACTAACAAAAAAGAGACATGTCCAAACTGTGGGAAGTTCTTCTATATCCTAGAGTTATGTAACAAAACTGACCAAATATCATAGTTTACATGCAAAAAGATGCCAAACTGCATGGAAAATACTCAGTGTCACTTAATTGGATCAGTGTTGACTTAATTTTAGCTGTTGGTACTACAGGGGAACCTTCCTCTCTAAACATGAAAGTAACGAATAATGGAACCATTTTATATTAAAGGTGGACTTTCCAGCTCCACAACTTATTGTGTGACTGTAAGAAAATTACTTCATCTCTTGAGCTGTGGTTTCCTCATCTGCATAAAATGCCAGCAATAACATGTATCTTATTGATTCGTTTGTTAGGATTAGGTATGATAATAGGTGTACAGTACTTAGCACAGTGTGTAGAATATAGAAATCACCTAATAAAGCTAGTTATTACTATTAAGCTAGAACTATTGTAATACTTAATATTGCTGTATTGATTCTCTGTTTGCCTTTGTACTGTTTTATTCATTTAAAGTAGTAATGAATCAATGAGGAAATATCTTATATACCTGAATCAGTCTCCTCTTTCTAAAGTATATAAATTGAGATTTCAGATCTCTCCTAGTAAATTCTTAGAACACCTGTTTTCTGTGAATGATTTTGGTCCTTAAGAAAAGAATAAGCATGATAGTTTTATAGAAAATAGATTTTATCACAAGACTATGATTTTAACTTCTGTTGATTATCTATTACAGCATAACATAACCTCCCAAGTTTGATGACCTGAAATAACAATCATTTATTGTTTCTAATGAGTCTGTGCCTCTAACATAGTGAGATAATATCTCACTATGTTGCGCAGGCTGGTCTCATCATTTTCTGTTTCAGTGTACAAGTAGCTGGGACTACATGTATGCACTAATACACCTACCTAAATCCAATTTTGGAATAAACCTTGCTCAAAGCAATCAGCAGTCTGCCCTAATATATATATATATATATATATATATATATATATATATATATATATATATATATATAAATAGACTGTGATTCAATTCAGGTAGCTTTTTCCATATATTCTTTCTAAATGAAAACATTCAGATTCCAATTTGAGAATTGTACTTGAGGTAAACCCTTAAACTGAAGTTATAAACTTAGGTGGGCAAACAAGTTACTTGTTTCAATTAAATACATGTCCTCAACAATGGCATGAGGTTCTCTCTCTTTCTCTTTTTTAATTCTACCTGTACATGAGTGGGCAGATTATACTAAAATAGGAGATGCATTAGCTATCTTTCCTGTCACTGAGACACAGTATCTAATACAGTATCCATCTTAAAGGAGGACAGTTTTATTTCTGTTCGGTTTCAGTGAGTTCAGTCTGTAGTGGATTGGCTTCAAGGCAGAAACCACAAGATAGAAGGGTGTGGCAGAGGGAAGCTGTTTATATCATTGTGATGAGGAAGCAACTGGGGACAAGAACACACCCTTCTAGGTCTTATCCCCAGTAACCCACCTCTTCTACTATGAGCTCAGCTGTGGATTAATCCACCTCTTCTACTGTGAGCTCATCACTGGATTAATCCTCCTGTTCTGCTATGAGCTCATCAGTGAATGAGTCCACTTATGAGTATAGTGTTAACACAGTCCAATCACTTTCTAAAAGCCCTGCTTTGAATATGAGACTTTTTGGGAGACATTTTAGATCTAAAATAACAATGGAGGGCTTTGATCCCCAGGCCTGCTGTGCCAGCCCTGCCCCACCCTCATGCTGAGATGGTGATTGAGACTGGGTGTGGTAGCACACACCCTTAATCCCAGCACTTGGGAGGCTGTAAATAGAAGAATCACTAGGAATCCAATATAGTAGTGAGACCCTGAACACTCTGTAGACTCTTCCCTAAAATACAGAAAAACAACAGCAATGGAGATGTTTTAGATCTAAAGCATATGCAGAAATAGCTTCAATATTTTGCAGCATTTTATTCTGTCATAAGCCTTCCTATAAAAATGTGAAAAGGGAATCATTTGAAATATTTTTATGCTCTAAGGCATCCGCTACATAGTGAGTTGGCTGTCTCCTGGGAATTCTATCAAGGCTGGGAATAGGAGTAGATTTTGTCAGCAGGTGCAAATGATCCAATAAATTTGCTGTGCTGGCATGGAGGAGTTTCTTTACATTGTTGGCCTAGGCATCAATTAGGTTATAAGTTTTTGTTGGAAGTGCCTGATTTATAGAAAAATATTGCTTTAAATACTGTACTGATTATATTCGTAATGGACCAGAATATTTACTTTAGCATGACAAAAATCACTGCTGTTTTCTAACTACCTCTTTTTCAAAATAATATGTCTTTTTAATTATACCTCATAATCTAGATACCTTGAACAATGATTCACCACTAATTCCAAAATGAGTCTTTCTGCTTCCCTTTTTTTCTTGTTATATAGTTCAACCAGGCCTTAATCTTACTTTGTAGTCCAGGCTGGCCTCAAATTCATGGCAGTCTTCCTGTCTCAGCTTCCCAAGTGCCAGTATGTGCCACCATGTCCAGCTTCTACTCTACTTTTATTTTCAGTAATTTCTGCATGATTTTGCCCATTTCCAAATTTTTAGATGGCAAGAGGTCCATCTAAAAAAATCAGACAACTTTATTTCAAATACTTTGGTCTTACAATTTGAAGGAAACAAGACAACCATATTGTATTTCAAACTTCTTTACTCCTCTCTTTTTTCTCTCCTTTATCTTCTTGTAAATTTCTGAAAGAGATTTTATATGAATTCATTGTATGAGAAGCTGTTAGGGCACAAAGAAGATGGGTACAGGTTATCCAGTACCTGTCCTCCAGTTAGTGTGTTCTAAGGGAAATCTGTAGATTGTTGGAGGGCTAGAGCAAGTTAGAACGAAGAGTACAATATTGCAATGCATATTTAGAAGTTATTGTGGTAAGGGTACTCTGGACCACACTAAATGTGTTTTTTTTTTTTTTTTTTTTTTTTTTTTTGGTGGGACCAGGGATTGAACTCAGGCCCTTGCACTTGCCAGGGAAGCGCTTATCCCACTGAGCCATTTCCCTGGCCCGTCTAAATGTGTGAAAAATGGATTGCTCTAGTAGAATCTTGGTGGGTAGACCTATCAAGTGCACCTCAGCCTGTTCTCCCAGTCCCAAGGTACTAGACCCCTGATTTGGCCTCTGAGGTCCCCTCCCCATTCTGTGTAGATTCTCTGAAAAATACTTTAATACTTCATAAACATAATTATATATAATTTGGTATTCTTTTTCTGATGTTTTCCCTCTTTATTTTTACAAACATAAATAACGTAACTTACTTTAAACTGAGTCAGAGTTGTTATGAGATTAAACAGCTAAAGAATAATAAAAAGCACTACCTTTCAGATTATAAAGTACTACACAAACAGGAGACACTGTTAATAATGGTGACTTCCTTGGCAAAGTGGAAGAGAAAGGAACCTGACAGCCCTGCAAGAGCTACAGTGGTCTGAGTAGTGGGAGCACCAGTGCCCCTTCCTTTCAGAGAGTTTTGGGGTTTGCAGTCCTCATGAGGTGAGCCTGTGTGTTCCTAGTCACAACATTTACTGTAGTCAACTAAATCTTTGATCACTGTTATCATAGCAACAAGGTTGAATAATTAAGACCTGCTTTAGTGGCTGATATAAACCACGAGTTTTTATGGTGTAAAATCTCTAATTGAAACCCATGATGCTTATACTGTAGATCTTATTTATAGTTCATCTCAAAAAAGGCTTGTGCCTGGTAGTCCTTATGAAGATTGCTTTTAACAACTAGGAATGTGTAAGTGGTAGCAGACATAAGGATATTAATTATTTGCTAATGTGTAATAAATTCAGTGGTTTAGAATAACAAATACATGCCATCATTAGTCTGCGCAGGTCAGGAATTCAGGAGTGAGCTGACGGGTGGTTTCTCAGACTCTCATTTAGCTTGCCATGAAGCCATCATCTAAGGCTGTAATCATCTGAAGGTTTGGCCAGGGCTGGAGGATCCACCTCCAAGTTCACTCACGTGGCTGTTATCAGGCCTTAGTTTCTTGCCATGTGGACCTCTCCACAGGATGACATGGAAGCTGACTTCCGTCAGAGCAAGTGATACAGGTAGATAGATAAATAGATTGTTCGATCAGTTGATAGATGGATGGAGGTGGCGGACAAAGGGGAAGAGGGTTAGAAAGGAGAAGAAGGCATACAGTGTAATTACCTAGTGTAGATGTGAGATAGTATTACTTCTGTACAAGAGGGGACTATAAAGAGTGTAAACACCATGAGATGAAGATCACAGAGGATACAACAGCCATAGGAGTAGTCAAGAAAATAAACATAGGTATATTAAGACCTTGAGCAAGTTTTTCTTATCTTTGAGTGTATCTAGACATGAGTAAACCTGAGCTTGTGTTGCATTATATTTATCTTATAATGTTTATTAGGGTTTTAGGAGAGCTTATTCCTTGTCAATGGAAGTTGTATACATGCAAAAAGAAGACTATGTACCTAATAGGCTTGCTGGAATTTATGATTTAAAATAAGGATCAACAAACTTTTTCTGTAAAGGACAAAGCAGTAAATATTCTAAACATTGTCAATTACACAACCTGTGTTGAAGCCACTCAACTCTGCTATTATAACATTAAAGCATCCATAGACTTTTCTTCACTACAATATCTGTGTGACTATCCCAGTAAACATTATAAAAACAGAGGATATGCAACAACAGGCCATTTTCCAATCTTGTTCTTAAAGAAAACTATTGAATACAAAAATCAGAAGATTTTTATTCAGGAGCATGTGAAAGAGGAGAGATTTACTTATAAATCTCTACCATTTTTATTTTATAGATTTATTAATTTGTTCTATAAAACATGTATGTCTTATAAGAAAGGAGCAATAGAAATGAAAAGTCAAAAGTACTGAAATATACAACAGTGAATGGAATCAGAATATCCTTTCTATATCTCCCATTCCCTCTGTCAGTATAATAAATGATTCAGAAATTATGCACATTTGGAAACAAAACAAAGTCATTCTCCTGTCAGTGTCTGTGCCTTTCTGTTTCCTGCCTCAATCTAGCAGTCACCATTGCAAAGTTATTTTCAGTGATTGCTTTTTAATTCTCTGACAAATGTCAAAACAGATGTTGATTGTCTTAAATAGGATATAGTTCTGACAGGCAAAATTTATGTATTAAGCCAGGGAGACAGTGTAAGGTCCCGAGTTCAATACCTGGTACAAAAAAAAAAAAAAAAAAAAATTGTGTTTTTTTTCAAGATCATGTGGAAATGTTCCATCATCTGGGTTTTACCCATTACTGCCACTCAAAATCTTTAAACATGCCCAAGGAACCTGTTAGGAGTTTTGAAACTTTTTTGTTAGTTTTCTTATTATAACAGAGAATATGTCAATATTGGAAAATACGTAAGAAAATATAAATCCTTCATGATCCAGCTAGTAAGAGATGACTACTGTTAAGATTTTAGTGAATTTGTTTTCAATATGTTCTTAAAAATGTGACATAATTGACATACGATTTATTATTCTGCTTTTCTACCTTCTTAAACTTTATTAAAAAAAAAATAGCTAGAATGAAGTCTGTTTTCTGGGATTGCTTCTTCCAAGTGAGATTTAATTTCTAAATGAATGTCAGAAGTGTATAGTTCCCAACTGTACTAAGTAGGTAAGAGATTTAAGTCTAAAATGTTTATCTTTTGCTCAGTGGCATAAGTGCCTGTTTGGGCAAGGGCAAGATCCTGAGTTCAGTCCCCAGTATGGCAAGAAGAAGAAGAAAAAAAGAAGGAGAAGGAGGAGAGGGAGAGGGAGAAGGGAAGGTGGAAGGGGAAGAGGAAGGAGGAACAAGAACCAGCTGGAAGTGTTCATCTTCCAACTTTCCCTAGTTTGTAGTCTGTCTTTGAAGCAGCAATGATTGTCTAAATGGCTACTTTGGCTTCATTAATTTGTGTCTGTAACTCTCTGAATTTTTCTGTGTGCAGCAATTGCAGACTTTGAACAGCTACATTATGAATTTCATCTCCTGTGTCAAAATCAAGAATGTGTCTAAAGCAACTGGCAAATAAATCCTCTGTTCAGTTTGCTTTAGCAGCTACATCCTGTGTGAGGGGCTTCTGAACCAAAAGGTGAATTACCTTAAGCATTACCAGGGGAAATCATGGCACTGGACCTGAAGGAGGTTAACCAAAGCCATTACACCAGCATTAAAATCAGGATTATTTACGTCCAAATTGATGAATGGCTCTGCATTTTTACTTCCATTGTCAATATTTTTTGCATTATTAAGTTCTTTTATTTTTAAGCATTGTCTTTGTATTCAAGTGTAACAGCTAAACCAAGAAGCCAGTTGCTTCTTGACATCCTCAGTCATGAAATAACAGTCAACATCTTGAGATACCTTTCATAAACTTGGGCCAGTCACTGCTGGGGATGTTTCTTTTTTACCTATCTTCAGTCTTGTAGTGTCTAAGTTTCTAGTCTTCAAGCCAAATGATAAGGTTTCTAAAGTCTGTTTTATCTTTGCATTTGAAGCCAGCAGGGTTGTGGTAGTTAAGAATCATCAGCATGTGTTGGAATATGATCTCCACTCTTGCTTTGTCTCCCTGGCCTCTGCCAAGAGAAGAGAAGCGAGGCAGAGCAAACTAATTCAAGCTATTTCTGCTTTTCTACTTATTGTTATTTCAGAAGCTTTGCTCCTGTGATTTAAATGGCATTCCATAATATGAACATGCATATTTTGATCATTACCTGAATAAGTTGAGTTTTTTGCAGGTTTTACTAGCAGAAATAACATTGCCGTAAGCATCATTATAAATAAATCTGAAGATACTCTTTTAATTATTTTGTCAGAATCATTTACTAGAAATAGACAGGATATTAGATATATTAGCACTTTTAAGGTTTCTTGATAAATACTAATAAAATACTTACTAAAGAGTAATAGAAGTTAACATAACTCTTGGGCATATGTAAAAGCATTGAACACAGTCAATTCTAAAATTATAACCTTCCTGAAAAGCATGAGCCCAGGGTTTGATCCCTATCACTGGAATTATATATTTTATATATTTATTTACTAGAAATGTATATATATATATTTTTTGTGTGTGTGCATATTTTGATTACTGTTATGGTTTGTATATAGGTGTCCCCCCTCAAGCCTCATGCAGTCCTGGGGTGGCTGCTGGAGTTTGTGATTGATTATTGTTTCATGTGGATGCTGCAGCTGCCCTGGGGCAGGTAATTTGCATTACAGTGTGAGGAGGGGAGAGAGCTGTCTGAGCTGTTGCTACTCCCTTTGCTCTCCCTGGTCTCTTTGCTGTTGTCCATGAATGGCTGCTCTCTGCCATGTGCCACTCTGCCTTGGAGTCAGCTGAGTAAGGACTGAAACCTCCATTAACTGTGAACTAAATAGACCTTTCCTTCTTTCATTTGGGTGTCAGGTATTTGTCCCAGCAATGAGAGAAGAGTAACTGAGACAATTATTCATGATGATGTTGGGAAAATATGTATATTAGCTCTTTATTTCTTCCTTTGAAAAATACCAGCTTCCCCTACCATTTTACTGAGTTTGGTAAGATGTTTCCTATGTATTTAAATGGTCTCCTTTTCTAGTATGGCTTTTACCTAATTATCAGTTGTTATTGGAAGTAAGTTTTTGGTTTGTTATTGCCTTTTTTTTCAAATATATGGAAACTTTATTTTTACATGATAAATCTATAATTAAAAAAACTTATTCTGTTGCTTTTAATCTTAAATTGTTTTCCATGAATATCAGTTTTCTAGGGTGACCATAACAATTGCCAGACTTTGTGGTTAAAACAACATAAATTTGTTTCCCTTGTTCTTAAAGTTAGAAGTTGAAAATCAAAGTACCAGTCACCCCATGCTCCTGCCTGAGTCTCTCTAGAGGAAGGTTGTGTTGACAATTGTTAGCTCCTGGGATCTCTCAGCCATTCTTGGTGTTCTTTTAGGATTGCAGAGGATGTCACTCTGATCCATAACATTTTCACCACACAGGCTTTTTCCTTTTATGTCATTATGTAGCTGGTCAAATAACCAGATATATTTATATAAATCCATGTGTGCTTCTGCTTTGTCAGTAATTTGCTTACATGTTCAGTGAGGAATCCAAGCTTTTTGTAATGTTTAATTGGTTGATATCTTTCTTTTCTATTGATAAAATAGATGAACTATTTGATAGATAAGAGAATAACATGAATAATAATAATCCATTGGGATTATTCATGAAATAATTCTGTCTAATGTTTATAAATTAATCGTAATTATATGAATGTCTTAGTTGTGGAGTTTAGTGATAACTTTTAGATTTGGTAACAAGAGCAATAAATATATTTCATTATGATATTCTAGGGAAACCCTAAAATTTACTCCTTTAATGAGAAGGAAAGATGACAGTAAGGAAGTTAATTTTGCTAATTAAATTATTTTAATTTGGAAGTAATTGCTAAAATGTGAGAAATGTCAGTATCCTTTTCTTCCATTAAAATGGAAGCAATATGTAAAGTGACAAATTGTAATGAAATTTATGTATTTTCTTTTTGTCTTTATAAGTTGCTGGTTTTTAGAAACAATATCATATCTTCTACCATTGTGTTGGCACACACACACCTGTAATCCCTTAGGAAGTTGAGGCAGGAGGATTGTAAATTCAAGGACAGCTGGGCTATAAAGCAAGACCCTCAAAGAATAAAATAAAAGTTTATTTTTTTTTTAAATTACTGGTAATATTTAAACATTTTTGTTAGAAAGTTACTATAAAGATTTTTAGTAAAGAATGTGAATACAGCAATTTTTTCAGTTATATTGTGCCCATTTTTCACAAACATTGAAAGTTTTTACTATCATCTTGAGCACAGAAATAAAAATCTGGTCTGCACAGTGAGATGGTTGTCATTACTAGTCATCATTCTTATGAGATAATACTCCCTCTTTTAAAATCCTGTTAAGCAAAACAAGTATTTTCTTGGGACCAAATGGTTTAGTGACTCACCTCTCTCTCAGTGCTGAAAACCTAGATTCTCAATGAGCCAGTGGAAAAGAAATAACTTGTTTTCTGTATCATCTCTGACCAAAAAATGAATAATTAAGAGCATAATTTTATACTCACTGAAAACAGGTTGTAGAGCTACAAGATGGTATGGGTGTTGGCTCTCGAAAAACCTATTGTTGAATTGTTTCCACAGAAAAACTGAACACTTACCGAAAAATATGTGGTTAACCCACAAGAAGTTGCCATATTTGATGGGTTTTAACCTACAAAAACGGTATTTCATACCCCTGAACTTCAAGATCCAAGACCAGGCACTGCCCCTCTTTTGTACTAGGTAATCCCTGTATTTTGCACTAGGCAATCTTCCTTGTATAAAAAGCCCTGTGTACAGAGGCTGTGCTGAGTGTGGCAGCCTGGGACAAGCATGGGACCAAGGCTTCCACCTGGAAGAACTGTCTGCTCCTGTGCTGCCTCTTTTCACTGCCTACCACCATCCTTCATCAGCTATGTTATTTCCAGATGTGGAAATTTTTCTTCCTGAGCACATACTCACCTTATTTGGTTGGGATTCTTTCCTTTTTTTTTCCCCTAGCATTAGCCAAGGAAAATCTCTCATTTTCCCTTTTCTTCCTTTCCCTTTCATTTTTTTCTATTTCTTCTTTTATAAATCACCATCACTTGGTTGTTAATTCTAAAGCCTGAGTTTGTATGTGAAATTAGAAATAATAACCACTCGAGTAACTACAAAAGCTCTATAAGATTATGTGGTTCACTGAAAAATTCTCCAACCTTCCTCATCATCCTTCTCTGATTGAACCCAATCTTTTTCAGTAGTCCTCTAAGAAAAAAATAATAATCTGCATTTGAGAAAAAAATAAATGTAATTTCTCAAAATACTATATTGCTCTTTTGTTCTTTTATAAGCCAATATAAAAACAACTTTGTGATCTGTAAAGACATTTTTCCTCCTTATGGTATATTTCAGCTACACAAAACTTTTAGGGCATTATCAGGAAGTTAAAGCACGATTTTATAGCATTGTATTTACAGGATCATAAGTCAGTTACCTTCACCAAAAGAATTTAGCTCTTCTATATACTGATAATTTTTTTTTCTTTCTTTTTTTTTTTTTTTTTTTTTCTGAACCAGGGATTGAACTCAGGCCCTTGGGCTTGCCAGGGAAGCGCTTATTCTACTGAGCTATCTCCCTGGCCCCTGTATATTGGTAATTTATGTAGTATAAACCGGATAGCTAAGGGACAAGGAAACAGAGCTCCTTATAAGCAGGGAGGTATTAGAGGAAATGATTATAGAAATTGGCTTGATGGAATTTGATAGTCAAAGATTGCAAAGGGAGATGGAGAAGCATTAATCAGAAATAAGTGGAAATATATAAATAATGAAGCAAATTGTATGTGAGGGAAGTGCAGAACAATCTCTGACTACAAATGAAAGTCTGAGTTTGGAGGAAAAGGAGGATGAGGTTAGGAGCATATTGGAGGATCCGTTGGTGTGGAGAATCTGAAGCTGACATTGTAGCATGTTAGCAGCAGCTTTGTAAGAACAACTTCAGTAAGCAAGCTGGGAAAACTGGTGATCTTATCTTGTCCTTACTTCTAAAAATACTTTTGTGCATGAGAGCTGAAGTGATAAATCTGTGTATTTCAGCTTCAGCTTCATAACCTTTCTATCATATTCAGGCAACAAATCTGTATCCCTAATATACAATGGCTTTAATTTAGAAGGGCTTTTAATTAGAATTTATTTTTACTTAGGGTTTTCATTTGTAACATTGGCACTGGTTAAGGACACTAATTGGACTAATTCATTAGGAATATGATGACAATTATAGCTTCTATAAATGGATATATCTAGGAGACCCTCAGGTAACTTTGGTCTCCTCTGGAGTTTATTTATTTGGTGCAGGTAGGAGGGAGATGGCAAAGATATGATTTGAGTGATTATGAATTGTGTACTAGTTACTGATTTTTTTTAGGATTTCAGATTAACCCTAGAGCCTTCACTGTGAGCTGTATCTCCAGCCCATGTGTGTGTGTGTGTGTGTAAATGAAAGAGTCGTAGTAAATCACTAAATTGCCCAAGTTGAGCTTGAATTTGTAGTCCTCCTGTCTTAGCTTCCCAGAGTCCTGGGATTACAGACATTTGGCACCACCCTCAGCTCACTCTAACCTTTGATAAATTTATGCTAAGCTTTAAACAACTTGCATAGTTAGAAATTGAACTCATTGAAACATTGAAAAATATAGAAGCCAAGCTCCATGAAAATTTCTTGAAAAAATTAAGAAACCTTTTATTTAAAAATTATTTTGAGCATTTTGTCAGAAGTGTCCACGCTACAAGAAAGAGCAGATTTCTCCCTGCATATTTCCATGTTGAGATGGTGAAGCTGCTCATTGGAAACCTACGCTGGGAGGCCACAGAGGAAGAGATCCACTCACTCTTTGAACAGTACAGGAAGGTGCTGGAATGTGACCTCATTAAGAACAATGGCTTTGTGCACATAGAGGACAAGACAGCGGTGGAGGATGCCATCTGGAGCCTGTACCACTATAAGTTGCACAGGGTGAACATCAGTGTGGAAGCCAGCAAGAACAAGAGCAAAGCTTCAGCCAAGTTGCACATGTGTAACATTAGCCCCACTGTACCAGCAAAAAGCTTCGGGCCAAATTTGAGGAATGTGGTCCAGTCATCGACTGTGACAACGTGAAAGATCATGCCTTTGTGCACATGGAGCGGGCAGAAGATTCAGTAGAGGCCATCAGGGGCCTTGAGAACACTGAGTTTCAAGGTGGGATGTGTGTGGGCTGAAATTCCCAGCTGTGGTGCATGAGAATACACACTTCATTGGTAACCTGACTCCGGGATGTTTTTTTGGCACTGTATTCAGTCCCTCAGGAACTGTGGACCTTAATTTACCTTGCTAAGTTCAAGGTAAATTTCTTTTTCTCTCTAGATCCCATTATCCTGTTCTTGCTGTTGTTTAATACTTCTATAGCTTCCCTGCAGGTTCTGTTTTCCCAGCAGGCGTCATTGTATGCAGAAGCTGTGGTGGGGGCTGCCCTGTCTCCTCCCTGCCTCCTGCCTCCTGTGTGTGTTGGACCTTGGTGAGAGAGTCACCACTGCTCTTGGGTTTCTTTTAACCCAAAGGCTAGACCGAGAGTTGGATCACTTTTATCTTTCCAGTAAAATAAATGGTTTTTCAACTTTAAAAAATTATTTCATTTTTACATTATAATAAAAAATATAGTAAGCATGCTATTATATATGGAAATGTTTTAGATGTCTTGTAAATAACATTTGAATACATTAAATAAGATTTAAAATCTTTCAATAACATTTAAAGACTCATTTCTCCCTTCTAGTCTTCTAAGATTTATAAGCCACCATGTGAAAGAGATATTGAGGATTTAGATCTCTGAAGTATGGCTGTAAGTATTCTCAAAGCATAGAATTGCTAATAGTTCTTTTAGTGCCTGAGAGGAGATGATTTTGGTGCCAGGATTTTTAGGGGCCTCAGAGTTTCAGAGACTTGCGTCACTGGCATGAATTGCCTTAGAGTAGTGAACTAAGGTGTGGCAAAAGTAAATAGGCAGATGATGCATATTAAAGATGCTGTAAAGTCAACTTCAAAGCATGTGACATCACCATAGACTTTTGGAAAATAATAACAAATAGAGAAGCCCAAGTATGTAACTATTGTGGTTAAGAGTAGGTGCTTTTGAACCAAAGTTTCATATTGGCATTATTTGAAACATTCTTAAACAGCAACAGGCTCTGCTGGCAGCTGCTGAAGTCATAAATCAAATAATTTTTGCAGAAGGGGTTTTGTTTTCACTTGCCCAAGAAACCCTTGCTCAGCATGTGGAATGTGACAGATGTTAAATGGCAAGAACAAAAGGAATTCTGCACAAAAGCATTTTAAGGAGTTTACTCAAGGGGTGAGAATAAGACCCACCAGTGATTATAATGAGGCTAAAATACATATAACAAAATTATCTGAAACATAGGTAGGTAAGAGAGCTATGAAGCATGATAAAAATATAGTATTTATATTTTTAAATGTATTACAGTACAAAACACTTTGCAATTAATCACCTTCAAAATACTGTCCCTTGCTTCATACTCATTCCATCATTCTTGTTACTTTCTGAAGCATTTCTGGAGATCTCTTTCATGAATGTCTTTAGTTAAATTGCCATGGCTACCTAGATGTCCTGAATCATGGTAATTTTGGATTTGAGGAAGAACTAGAAGTCAGATCTGAAAGAAAAAAGAGGATGAAGTTATATCCTCATGTTTATATGAGCCTACCTCTCTATAGGTTGTCATTCATTCACATCAGCAGCATTTATTGTGCTTCATAAACACAAAAGAGGACTTCCAGAGTTGCTTCAGAAAAGAGCAACAAGAATGGGATAAGTGTGTTTGAAGTGAAGTAGAGTTTTTGTGGGTGGGGAGTTAATGGCAGTGTGTCTTCTTACATAACAGTTTACAGTTTAAAATATTCACTGTGTTTTTAGATCATCCCTTATATGTTTGAAAAAATAGACAAGGTCCAAAAGATGGAGGCACTTGAATACTAGACTATGAAGTTAGGAGTTTTAGACAATGATCTAACAGTTTTCAAATGAGAGGCTACTAGGAGGAGTACTGTTTTGTAAAATTAGAGTGAGTTACAGGCTTCAGGATAGACGTTAGCAGAGAATATCTGGAAAATTGCTAAATTGAAGACAATAAGAAGTCAAAAACTAGGATAGGGTTGTTGCAATGGATAAGGGGAGATAGATGATATATACTTGTGACATAGAAGCAGCAGTGTGTTTTGTATAACTGTCACACTATTACTTCTTCCTTTAAAATATTTGTAGTAGGTGATATCCTGTTAACAATGCAAGTAGATAAAGATAAAAAACAAAAGGCATGGGGCCCAAGGAGATGGCTCAGTGGAATAAGCACCTTCATGGCAAGCATAAGGGCCTGAGTTCAATCCCTGGTTCCTCAAAAAAAAAAAAAAAAAAACAAAAGGTATGAGTGATAAGGTCAGACAAATGATTATCATATAGAACCATACATTCAGAAAGTTCTATATTTACTAAAATTGTTTCACTATCAGGTGCACAGTCTACACTGTCTGAAAGGCAATAGATAAGGAACTTAAGAATGAGTGAGGGGCAGGGAGATGGCTCAGTGGAATAAGGGCTTCCCTGGCAAGTGTAAGGGCCTGAGTTCAATCCCTGGTACCGCCAAAAAAAAAAAAAAAAAAAAAAAAAAAAAAAAAAAAAAAAAAAAAAAAAAAAAAAAAAAAAAAAAAAAAAAAAAAAAAAAAAAAAAAAAAAAAAAAAAAAAAAAAAAAAAAAAAAAAAAAAAAAAAAAAGAATGAGTGATATTTCTAGCCTGGTGTGGTTGCATCTATAATTACATCATTCTGAGAGGCTGAGACAGGAAGATCACAAGTTCAAGCCCAGCCCAGGCAATTTAGTGACTTAGCAAGATCCAGTCTCAAAATTAAAGCTAAAAATAAAGGAAGGGAATATAGTCCATTGAGAAGGCACTGGGCTCAATCCCCCATTGTGAAAATAATAAAAGAAGAAAAAATCTTTCTCCCTTCAAACGCCATAGATAATTAAGACAGTAGTTAATATTCTTCCCAGCTTTCCTACATTAGGTCCAACATTTCTTACATAACGATATCTTGCAGGACCCTGAAGGAAAGCTCAGGTATGATAACAAAAGGGCTCCTTGACAGTGACCAGAAGTCACTAATTGAAGTTGGTGTGATTGAGGATGTTCTATCTTTATACCTATGACCATGTTCTGCCAGGCTTATTAAGTAAAATCCTTAATAATTTTGTACTGTGTTATAAAGGATCTCAAAATCCTTTGCATTGTTAGTTTACCATTTATGAATTTAGTGGGGTCATTAGTCTTTCTTTGATAAATATGCTCTCAAAAGAAAGCTACCTTTTCTGTCATTAGATTACAAGAACTTGAGTCATCTTAGAAGGAAAATTGCAGCAATCAAAATCTTTCTTTTGTATTTTAACAACTGTAAACTTGTCCAACTTGAATGTTATAAACAGAAACTAGCAAAAGTGTCCTGAACTTCAACTCCTCTGAATAAGAGCATGTGTGATTTTGCATGAAACACAAGAAATTTTCCTTGAGGTACAGACCCCACTTCCTCAGCTCTCTTGGGACCTTAGGAAATGGTTCCTGGATTGCGTGGTCTTCAATCTCTGATTTTCTTCGTTCTTGCCTAGGATGGGATCATTTCCTTCTTCTGTGACTAATGCTAATAAAACCATACCTTGTTGAGCTCAGCCTGGTTGTGGGTGGGTTTAGAGTTTATTAATCATAGAGAGTGATCTCAGATGACCATAATCCACAGGTTACTGGTTCTGAGCAGTTTTTGTTGAGTTTTGAAGTTTCTTAGCATCTAAAATACAGATTTCATTAATCAAAGGTCCCAGCCTTGATTTGGGAAGATGATCTGCATTGTGTTGGTCAAATATAAGCAGTACATTGTGTGGCAGCCTTCAGTTCAGCCTTCAGGTCACCATTAGAACATTTAGCTGCCTAGGAAAATAGAAGCATCTTGGGAGAGAGTGTTAATTTTTCTCAAAAACAATAGTAAGGATGAGCCAGGACCTGTAGCTTGCCAGGAAAGCACTGCAGGGCTGAGCTAAATCCCCAGCCCAGATTGATATTCTTGTGCTGCCACTAGGTGGCAGGGTTTTGGCATTCTGTTTTCCACATGTTGACACTAGACATTAAAGGTATGATATTCTTTATATTACTAAAACTTCGAGGATGTTTTGAATAAGAATTGAATGAACATAAAAATGAAAATGATTTTGTTTTCCCATCCATCTAAGGATTTTGTGAAATCCAACTACAGAGAATTTGAAATTAGCCTCTGAACTGGGTAAGAGTCAAAAGGGTCCTCTGGAGTCTCTTGCCATTGACATTGAACAGTGGGATGTGTGTGCCTTAATGAGCTGATCTTCAAAAATGAGATGGTTTGGTTACTAGGTTGTTTCTAAGACATCATCAGAGATTTTATTTATTAAGTCCCTATGTTGCTCTGGCTGGCTTCAGACTCAAAATTTGCTGCCTTAGTCCCCTGAGTAATTGTGATTACAGAGGATACAACTGTGTCTGGCATAGATCTTCTCATTTTTATATCATTTCATATTTGAGCCTGATGAATGATCTAACTCCACATACCGTCTGTCTTTGTGATACCTTGTAAATTATTATTTAGGCAATGTCAACTGACATACACATGAGAAAATAGCTCATACTTGTTATTTACTGTGTGCTAATATTAGGCCATACCTTTTGTACTCCCTAATTTAATTCTATTGACAATAGGATTATAATCCTAGATGAGAAAACTGAATCTTAGAGAAGATAAATAACTAGCCCAATGTCTCTCAGATAATGGATAGGCTACTATGGCTCTGAAATTCCTGTGTAAATATTGCTATATTTTGTACTTTTTTTTTTTTTTTTTTTTTTTTTTTTTTTTTTTTTTTTTTTTTTTTTTTTTTTTTTTTTTTTTTGTGGAACCGGATATTGAACTCAGGCCTTGTGCTTGTCAGGGAAGCACTTATTCCACTGAGCCATCTCCCTAGCCCCTATGCTTTTTCTAATTAGCTGAGAAAATTATAAATTAGAAGGCAACATTCCTTATTGAGGAAAATCTATTCTGTAAGTGCAAAATCCTTGCTTTCCTAAGAGAAAGATTTTTAAGGGATCAGGTTTACATGTTTCTTGCTTCATGTTATTAAATGCATCTTCATGATTCTGGACATACATACCTGTTTTCCTGTTCCACATACAAGCATAACTAGAGAGTTCAGTGCTCTTGTCAGTCACATGGTTGCTCAGGGATAATGTCTTCCAAAATCTGCAGTAACCAGCCTATTCCAGGTAATCACTAGAGATCTTTTCAGATCCGGAATCATCTGATGGTGTGTCTTCAAAGTATGATATTGAGTCTAATGTCAGAAGGATATAGGTTGCTGATTAAGTGGTCATTCTACAATTTTTCAGTTGCAGTGAAGAAATATTATGCATTCTGTCTTAGTTACTTTTCTCTTGTTGCTAAGACAAAATACCCAACACCCACAAGTTAAAAGGGAAGAGAGATTTATTTAGCTCAGTTGTAGAGACCTCATCCATAATCAGCTGGTTCGAGGCAGGGTAGTGAGGCAGAGAGACAATGTAGAGGAGAACCTGTTCTTGCCAAGCAGAACACAGAAGAAGCAAGCAAGCAAAAGACAGAAGCCTCTTTCTGTCCCTTATATTTTATCCAGGTTACTAACCAAAATGTTCAGTGGACTGATTTAACAATCACATACCCTGAATCCCAGCATTACACACTCTTGATTCAGTCACCTCTGAAAAGATCCCATCTATGACCTCATAAAGCTTTGGGGCTACATCTAGACCCAAACCATAATACACTATTAGTTTGTTAAGTGAAATAAGTGTTCTTCTTTTGTGGCAATAAAACTTATGTAACTTTTCAACCAATGCCTTAATTCATGAAAGTGGCTCTAGCGTGTGCAGTTCTTTCTAAGAAATAATTCAGTCTACATGGAGGCCCCTTTTGGTAATTTAAGTCAGTTTTCAGACTCTGTAGAACACACTGATAATTCTTTCAGTAGACAGTAGATGGCAGTATGACATCAGTTTATATCCTATAGTTAAAATATCCTTTACTATTTTTGCCTCATTAAATTATTTTATATGTACATTTTCTCTGAAGCAAGAATTTAAGTTAAAAAAAAACTCATCTAACTTGATTTTTATTGAGATATCTATGCTAAAATGCTGTCAGAGCAAGTTGATGGGGTAGACCAGCATTAGGAAAATTAGAGGCAGATTTATAGGAAGCAAGTGAGGCTTAGCTATAAGACAACTTCTAGAGCCTTCCAAGAGGCATTAGTGTACTCTACATTTTTAAAAAGTAGAACATTTTTTTTTTGTCTTACAGTGGGCCAATCACATTTATACAAGCTTTAGGCCTCACAAAGCTTGAATTTATCTGGAAATGGCCATGTGACTTCTGGGGGGAGGAAGTCTTGCCATTATTAATTTTGCTACCAATTTACTTCCCAGGGAGGAGGGGAAATTTGGTTTTTAAAAGTAATCCAAATAAAAACAAAACAAAGAATAATTAAATGAGGTGGCACTTATTTTTATATGTCTGAGTAAACTCAGGTATTTAACACTGAAACTCAGGGACAGAATAATATCTGTGCTTAAAAAGGGAGGCACAAAAGATTATAGTTAGTAAATTGATAAATTATTCTCTGTTGAGACCAACAATACATGGCAGCGTTTGAGGATTTTATTTAATTAACTCCAGACATAGTGGTTCTTTGTGACCATTTTCAAAGGAACTGTGCTGCATTTATAAATCTTAAGTTTCTCAACAAGAAACTGCAGTCCCCCTCTCCCTGTCCCCCTCCTTCCCTGTTTCTCTCTCCCCTTCCTGCTTTCCCTTCCTGTCCCCCCCCTCCCCCATTGTTCACTGCTGGGGAATGACCTGTGTGCTGAGCCATTCTTAACAACTACCTGTCTACTCAACAGGAATAGAGCTAAAATTTACCTTTTGGAAAATAAAACCTAAACTTTCCAGTTGTCCTGTCTTGTTGCAAACACTTAGCGTTGTTGGCTTTTACTCTCTCTTTGGATTCATATGTAATTATTGTTCAGAACTAAAAATATAGCTGCCCACTCAGCCCCACTCAAGTATGTTTACCTGTAATATACTTGAAGGCAGTACATTGTACATTTGTGTACGGTATGTCTGACAAAGTGAATTATATATTTATAAAGTTGGGCTAGGCTCAAGCAACCATCCTGCATGACTCCAAACACATTCTTTTGTGAAAGTTGTGCTTCAGAAGTCACACTTGTGGGGCTGGGGAGATGGCTCAGTGGAATAAGCGCTTCCCTGGCAAGCGCAAGGGCCTGAGTTTAATCCCCAATTCTGCCAAAAAAAGAAGTCACACTTGGCTAATCAGTTTGCCATGAGTAGGAGTTCAGTGACTGATACTTTGCAGAGTAGAAAATGCTCCTGGCATGGCTTGAGCATCCAGATTGGGTGAGAAGTTGTCCTTGAGAAGCCCTCAGTGCTTGGCCTTGCCCTATGTCCCAATTAAGTGCTTGTGTACATTGTGAAATGATGGTGTCTTCGGCCAGGTGTTGGATCTGTGTCATGAGGACAGGAAGTGAACCAATACCTCAGTCTCCACCTCCCTTTGAAGGCAGGTCAGAGGTTATTTGATGTGCCACAAACACTCAGCATTTCCTGTTTCAGAATCATGGTGAAGCAACCTGCTCTATGATAGTTCTCCCCTCCTCTGGCCGTAGTAGAGCCATCCATCTGGGAATCACACCCCAGGCATATTGAATCAACCCTTGATCTGGCTGTAGTGGCAGGCCTTTTTAATCCTAGCCCTGTGGGAGGCTGAGACATGAATGTACCAAGTTCATGCCTAGCCTGGGCAAATCAGCAGTTTAACAGTACTCTGTCTCAAAAAATTTAAAAAGGCTAGGTTATAGTTCAGTGTGAAAACTCTGGATTCAATCCCCAGTATAATCTCTCTCAGTCAGTCCATCTGTCCTCTGTCCCCCCGTCCCCACCCCACAGTTAACTCTTGGACAGATGCTGTCTTGTTAGTTTGAGCAACACATTAGGGTAAGCAGATTCCCTGGATTCAACATGCTAAAACTGTGAAAAGTTACTGCTTTGGTAGCTTAAGTTCAGCTATATGGATTCTACCTCCTACCAACAGTATAGTGAGTATTCAGACCATGCTTTAAGACAAAACTAAGGAAGTGATCCAACATCTTCTTATTCTCTTTTTTCTTAGTTGAACTCCAACTTCTTCAGCACAGTAAGTGCTTCAGGCCTCAACCTCAAAAGAATAAGTCCAGTGACTGATTTGGTTTAGGCACGACATATATCAAGAATTGGCTTCTAGGAAAGATTTTTACACTTCTAAGTTAAAAACACAGTAAGAAGGGCTGGGGAGATGGCTCAGTGAAATAAGCACTTCCCTGGCAATTGCAAGGGCCTGAGTTCAATCCCCAGTTCCGCAAAAAAAAAAAAAAAAAAAAAAAAAAAAAAAACACAAACCAATAAGAGAGAGAACTGTAGAGAGCCGTAGGATCTTCTGTAATGACCAGACCTTTGTGTATCATGTACAGCTGTGGCTGTATGTAATTCAGGAACAACTAAAGAAACTGGGTAAGTCAACTCAGTCACTTCTCTTGTTTAAGTTAATTTTATTGATACATTTTATGTATATGTAATGATCATATTCACCTTGTGGAATTTGTACCTGTAGATGATGTATCTTGATTTTTTCCCATCTCCCTATTCTCCCTTCACCCCATCTTCCCTTCCTTATTTCTAAAAGCTTTGTTTCTATTTTTTCCTTCTTTGTTTTGTTTTTTTGTCTCCCCTCTCCTGGTTCCTCTTCCTATTTGAACATTTTCTTCCTAAATTATTTATTATACATTTTGGCCTTTATTTACACTTGCTTTCTCACACCAGAGAAACAATGTAGTATTACACCTATGTGTCAGATTTATTTACTTTTTAAATGTACTTAGTACAAGGTCTATAGGGTCTCACTATGTAGATCAGACTTGTAGTAATTCTCCTGTTAATAGATGTAGTTTTTATCCTTTAATATTTAGGTCTTTGGTTCATTTTGATTTTAGTTTAATGCATGGTGATAAATATGGGTCTCAGTTTTAATCTTCAGCATATGGAAAGCCATATTTATTAAAAGGGCTGTTTTTCTTCCAGTGAAAGTAGCTCCTTTGTCAAAGTTAAGGCGTCTGAGTTGTTTCTGCATCTTCTGATCTTGTTCCATTGATCTTTGGGTCTTTTTTTTTTTTTTCCAATAGTATATTGCTTTTATCACGGTAGCTTTATAGTATAATGAAATGTATTTCTTTCATTTCTATATCTGCTCATCTACCTACTTACCTGTCTACCTATCTCTAATTTGTTTCCTATATATAGAGAGCTTAAAAGAATTCTGGTGAAGTTGTTAAGGTTTATTAGAGCACCAAATTGTTTATAATGATGTGTTAAGTATTGAAGAATGATTTGTTATTTTGATTAATAGGAAATATATACAAAAAATATGACTTTGACACCTGGCACTGCATGCTGCACCAGCCCCACCTCTGGGCGCCCTGAGCCAGCGATGGAGTCTGGGCATGGTGGTACATGCCTGTAATCCCAGCACTAGGGAGTCTGAAAACAGGAGGATCACTATGAGTCTGAGCTGTGTAGTGAGACCCTTCCCTTCCCCCTGACACACAAAAGAAGTTATGACTTTGAGTTTCTTGACTGTTCGGTGTTCTTGGTAGCTTATTGATATATCTGTGTTTCTTCTTTTTATAGAGCTTTAGATATACCAGATGGATGCCAACAGGAGTCCCAGGAATTTACAATGCACTCTGAGGAATCCCATACCATCAGTGAGCTGCCTGGTCCTTCAACTGCAGACTCTGAAACATTGAAAAGGGTAATGCTTACTTTTCAATATTTGGTGCTCAGGAATAAATGCTTAAAGAATTAAAGCACAATAAGATAACCCATCTAAATGAAAAATGCATCTTACAAGGAACACTATATACAATAAGTGTATAGTATTTATTATATATTCATCATATGATAATTTGTTTAACATGATTGTAAAGGAATTATATACAATATATATTATGTATTAAATATGATATTAACATTATATATCAAAGTGCATGGTAATGCATGTTTGTTTGTTTCTTTTTTGGTACTGAGAGTCAAACTCACAACCTGGTACTTGCCAGGCAGTACAACATTCTCAGCCAAGTAATAAATTTCCCCGGAAGGGGGAAATAGAGGCTGAGTGCAATTCAGGCTACACTGTCTCTAAGTGTCACCTGGAGTGGAGTCATCCAGATACTGCCTTTACTCTCTACACTGGCTTCATGTCTTCCCCCTCAGGGACAAGCAACATATCTGCAACCAGAACTGGCTTTGAAGTCTACTTCTAGATTTGACTATTGCCCTACTCTTCCCTCTCCCTCTCTTGCACTACCCAATCTTCCATACCTCTGCCACCTTCTGTCTTTCTCACTCTTGCTCTGAAGCTATGCCTTTCTCAGCCTTCCTCAATCTGCTGTTCTGCTAGACTGGTAAAGGGGAGGTGAAGCAATAGTCTTTTAGGCCCATTAATAATGTTTTAATTTTATGTCTCTTGAGTAGCTCAAAGTGCCAGATCCCCTACTGTGCCACAACCCTGGCTCATGTTACTGAGAAAGAACAGTTGATACAGCTTAAGTTGTATGTGGCTCCTATCTATTACAAGTGCCAGGGGGCCAAGACATTTTCCATACCTTCCAAATTACCCTCAGTATATTCTTCCCAGTAAGCATGGTCATTTCTTGCAAAGTTCAGTGGATCTGCTGAGAAGTTCAATCTGGACCCCTGGGCCTTCCTTCCCGGAGAAGGTATGCTTTCTTCCCTTCAGGTCCCTCAGTAGATTCAACCTTCTAAGTTACATCTGTGTATTCAAATCAGTGTTCACATTTTTTAAATTTGCACTAAAGCTAAACAATTTAAATTCTGGCTGTTTGGGAAAATATACCTACTCTTTCTATCTGTTCTATGTGTTATGTTAAAGTATTTGTTTATTTCTTGCTAATTTTGACATGCTGTAGCAACATTCCTTAGAGCTGACAGTGCTATATTGAACCCTTCTATTAAAATAAGAAGACATTTACTCTACCTGCTTGTGTAAACAGAAATATGGATATATAATTACAAAGATAATATTGCTTTCAAATATATGTACCATCGCTAGGAAAAAAATGTGTAACTACAAATTAGAATGTTACTGGAATTTAAATCTTAGTTGGGAAAAGTTACAGTGACTGTATTTACACAAATCAGCTTTTCCTTGTAGTTTACATGATTACATTAAATCTTCAGTCAGTTTTAGAGTAGATGATATGTACATTTAAAATTATCTATCTATCTCTTTATCTATCTATCTGTCTATTTTTTGGTGGCCCACTCAGCCCTCCCTACATGTGGAATGTGTTGCCAGGGATTGAACTGCAGTCCCTAAGCTTGCCTAGGTAGTCGCTTTAGACCATTGAACTATCTCACCAGGCCAAAATATTTATGTTTCTAACAGGATATTATTTCATGTAAGAGAAATCCATAAGGAACTGTTTTCATTAAATGAAAAAAATATATATATGTATATACATATATCATATGACAAACATATAATAAACAGCTTTTTTATGTATAAGAGAAATTAAGCATTATAGATTATTTTGTGTTTGGTTGTGTTGGTTTTCATATATATACTTATATTTGTTGTATTTACTGCTTAATTCATGTGGCTCCTATCTATAACAAGTGCCAGGGGGCCAAGACATTTTCCATACCTTCCAAATTACCCTTATTAAAATTCTTCCCTTATTACTTCTCTCTCTCTTTCCCTCTCTGCTTCTCTTCTTTCTTCTTCTTCTTCTCTGTCCCCCTCCCTTTTTAAAGTGTTTCTGTAAAATAAGAATAGTGAGCATCCTCATTATTAATTAAAAATAGAACATCCTAAAAGAGTATAGATACCTGAACGAGAATTTCTACCATAAAAATCTTTTAATTCCCCTTTTACTCTAGAGACCCATTTTGATACAAGAAATTTTATGTAACTATAGTGATTATAAATGAAATTGTCTTACTTTCAGTCTTTTTTGAAGCCATTCAAACAAGTAAAATGAAATATACAGCAGTTATATAATTCGATCAAAAATACTATTTTTGCTTTAAACATTTGAATCCTAAGAACCTGGATAGGGGCTGGCCAAATAGTTCAGTGGATTAAAGCGCCTGCAAGCAGGCACAGGGGCCAGGGGTTCCATCCCCAGGCCTGCTGTGCTGGCCCCACCCCTGGGATGTGCTAAGATGTCTGTTGAGACTGGGTTTGGTGGCACGTGCCTATAATTCCAGCTCTAGGGAGACTGTAAACAGGTGGATCACTACAAGTCTGATGTAGTAGTGAGACACTGAACATCCTATAGACCCTTCCCTAAAATACAATAAATAAATAAATAAGAACCTGGATAAAACTGCTGTTTTCCATTTTCTACAAATGCATCTGTATCCATGTGCTGGTGTACAAGTGTATATTATTAAAGGCAGATAAGCTCCTCTTCCCTCAAAAACAAAACAACTACACTCTACAGAAGAGTGAAATATTCCCAATTCAGTACAGTACTCCTTCTATAAGTCACTTGTGCAAATCTTGGTCTGTGCCCTGTGATAGATATCTGACCTGTGATTCAGGAGATATATGTGAAACTTTATTTTTAAATTTTATTTATTTGGGGGCAGTACCAGGAATCAAACTTACGGCATTGTACTTGCTAAGCAGGCACTTGTGCCATGAGCTAGATCCCCAACCCCCACATGTGAAACTTTAATCTCACACTTGAGATTGAGATTCTACCAAGTCATCCCAAATGAATAACTCAGCTGCATTATTCTTGGTTATTTCTGAGATGGTTCTACCACAGTCAACTTTGGGAGTTTTAAGTTATCTGTTTAATCTTATAGTTATAAGGTGGTATATGTTCTAGTTTCTAGCCTGGTTATTCTAATTAGTCAATAAGTGTTAAATTTAAACTTAGTAAGCATTTGATGAAGTAGTAGAGAAGGAAAAAAAAAAAACATATTCCAGTTCTTCCTTTTCTGTTTCCCTTGTAGCTAACTTCTTTGGTGCTGATCTTTGAACTCAAGGCCTTGAACAGGCTAAGCACATACTTCACAGAGTATACTCATCCCATAGTTGACTGATTTGAGGATATATCCCTCTATTTCCCTTCCCATTCTCATTATTTTTCATTTTTCATAGCTGCTAAACACAAGTACACTCATCTTTTCATTGATTTAATGCCAAATTTAAAATATAAAGTTCTTAGGAGACCACAGACTCATTCATTCCACCCCGACACTGCCCTAACCCATGGACCTTAGTTGTACTCCTCCACTGGTGGGCTGAGTAGGACTCAATACAGAAAGATTAATCACTAGTTTTCTACTTTCTATCTTAAGTCCCTTAGGCTATAAATCTCACCAATGACCACTTAAATCATCCTACCCAAAATCCTAAAGTCCAATTCTAATCCTAGTGCAGAGACTAAAGCATTTACTGACCAAGATTCAACCTTCTGCAGTGTAACTTACTCAAAGGAACTCAAGCATTCTCCACCTAGACCAGTGGAGATGAACCTTTAGGACTTTCAGTGATATGAACAGCCCACTGCCGTATGTATGCCCTAGGTTTGCCACCATTGATGTAGACACACCAGCACTACACTCTACTTTCCTGTTAGGACTTTGTTTTAAATTATCTGTGACCTTTGATAGATTAGGGAAAGTGGAACTTTTAGATCTGTTTTGTTCCAAATACCTGCTTCATCATCAGTCAGATCTTGTCATCACTTCACTCTATCTTAGCCTGTCCATGTAGGTAGGTCTGGTACAGGACCTAACTTCAGTCTCATGCCTAGGGGTGCAGAGACTGATGCATGTATGGCAGGAATCCCTGTTCCATATCATTAGTGATCTAAAAAGCAGTACTAGGTGGGTGGGTGGGAACAAAGTAGAGAACAATGTATACAACATGTTAAATTTCGTACAAATACATAGGGGAATAGAATGTACATATATTTATAGATCCACTAAGAAAGTACGGACATTTATATTAAAAACTAGTAGTAATTTCCTGTATTAGAAGTAGAGGATAATGAACAGAGAGCAGGACAGCTCTTCATTATGTGCTTTCTTATGATTTAATATTTTGGGGGTACCAGGAATCAAATTTATGAACTCATGCCTGCCAGGCAGGTATACTATGCTGCTGAGCTAAATTTCCAGCCCCTATGTAAAAACATTGCCTTTTAATTTTTTGAAGATGGAGGAGTAATTTAAACTGTATTAGGATTAAATTTAAATAGTTTATGTATACCTGCATAATTTTTATGATTCTCTGATTTGCTGTGAACTATTAACAGTTCTGATTCCATTGTCTGGGAGGGCTGCTACCTTCCCATTTATTGGAGGGGCCATTCTATCTGCAATATGTTCATACCTAAAAATGTCTTCCCACTTTTATTATTTTCAGACTAATACTAATCCTTTAAAATCTTGCACAGATAGCTTCTTCTATGTGATCTCTGCCAAAATTATTCATTTTCTCTTTGTGCAGTCAGTTACCTTGAGGACACGTTGAACTCAGCCTTTACATAGCTATTTATATTTCCTGTCTTACTGGACTGAGAGGCCCTAAGGTCAGACTGTATTTGTATGCCTAGAACATTATTTATAAATTTTGCAGTAATGAGTACATCCGTTCAGAGTTTAAAAAGTCAGACAACAACACTAATCCAATTGGGCACCATTTCAACTCTGGTAGGAATTTTATTTCTGCTTAGGCTTCTGAGGTAGAACAGAAAATCTCACCAAATATCGGTGTATGTAAGTAAGCCCCCCTGGTAAGAGAATGTGGCAGTGTGCAGAGCCTAACTCCACCTTTCTCTTCTAGAATTTGTGCTGTGCTATCATGGAGATCCAGTTGAAAACAGAACCTGATGTCATTGGGTGTAGCAAGAACTGCTTTTTTGTACACATGAGGTTTCACAAGTGGCACATGCTAAATGCTGGAGGGTGTTGCTTTGGTAACAAAGTGTGTCAGTACAAACAGTAGATTTGGTGCACCTATTGTTTTTGATCTTGTAGGGAAAAAGGATTAATTGCCTATGTATAGCAAGATTTGGAAAACTCCAGGTTATCTATATCTACTTGTGGCATTTTCCATTTGAAAGTATCATAGTCACCAGGATGTAATAGGAAAGCTCAGTGAAGGATTTGTTTTTCTTTCTGTGCCAAGTATATGTGTTGTCTTTCTTTGAGGCAGTGATTATGGGTGCTATTTATTTACATATGTATAAATAAACATATAAATATATATCAGCCAGTCCATTTCCTATATTAACTCAAACTACAAGGCCTTGTCTATTGTAGGTATGTTTTTTAATTTCAAGACCATTATAACATATTGTTTTCCTTCCAAATATTGTATTTCCTCCTTGAAAAATATTTCCAATAGTATTAAACATACAAAAGAAAAATTTAAAGTCTTTTCACACTTACCAGTACCTAGCTCAGTATTCTTTAGCATTTTTCCCTTGTGTGTATATAGTCAGTCCATTTGTGGATGTTTTTTAATTTTAATTTTTTAAATCAGAATGGATCAAGGGCTGGGAATATAAGTTAATGACAAAAAGCATTTGCCTAGAATGTGTGGAGTTCTGGTTTGTCTGCAGTACTAGAAATATACCCCAAAAGATCACACATTGCATACAATTTTCCAACTTGTTCTTCTTTTAGTAAAAAATCCTTGTGATTAACTTTCCATGTTGTTATCTATAAATATACTTCTTTTGAATTGCTAAGTGGTATTCTATATGTGTAATATGATGGGTATACTATCATAGTTTTTTGTTCTTTACATAAAGACATTTAAGTTGTTGTACTTTTTACCTTTTATAAATGATGTTGTATCTATGCTCTTTTTTTCTTAACTTAAAAAAATAATTTTAATTTTTTTTCTCTTTAGTTATTTTTGTGGGCTATATTCTTTAGAAGTGGCATTGCTAAATTTATAGCATATATATTTTTAAGCAAGTTATAGATGACATCAAATTCCCCATACAATTTTTATCAACTTTATGAATGTTGGACCTTATCCCTTTTCTTCAGTTTGCCAATCTGTTTATATCTCATTACTTATAGTTGCAAAATTTAACTTTTTTGTTGTTGTTGTTATGTTTTGCTCTTTTTTGTGAATTCTTTTCTATTATTTGAGTTTTTGCATTGGATTATCTTGCTAAAGACACTGTGGTAAAGTGATAATCCTTGATATTTAAATTTGTTTAAACATATAGAATATTTTATCTTGTTTATACCCCATCCCTTTTTTCTTTTTGGAAAATACCTTAGTACTCTTATCCAACCACCATTTAATTTTGTTTTGTGTTTGTAGGGTGGAGGAATTATGTGTGGAAGGAGCTAAGTAATTGAAAAACTCAGACTGCTTCTCTGCCCTTTGTCTAAAGGAGGTATCAGAGGTGGGGAGTAGGAACAGAGCTTTGAAATAATATTTTTTGGTCATTGTAATCTTGGAAGAGGAACAGAACTATTCTTTCCTCTCAGCCCATTTTCACTCCCCTTGTTCAAATGAATTTCTTATACATAACACTAAAAATATTTATCACTTTCTCAGACTTAAAGCATCAGAGACCAAAAACATTGGAATTGGCCTTTTGTAATTCTGTGTCTAGCTCCAGTGGAGATGGGTCTCTCTCTAGGGACACCTGGATGTGACTGTCCTGATCAGCATGCCCATCTTACTCTAAGGATTTGCTAATGATTTTAAACCATGGGACAGATACAAAGCTCAGTATTAGTAGTAATTACTGTTATTGTTCTCTGACGTCCGTAAATTTCAAACTGAATTCCTATTAGCTAGTGACACTCAAGAGAAAATTAAAGCTCTGGTGACATCATCCCCATAATAAAGAGGAGTTACCAGCCAGAGATGCTCATTTATTTTCCTGAGGCCATCGAGAGAGGATCATATCATTTTGGCTGGAGAGATGAAAAGTGCAGCTTGTCTTCTTTTGAATCTATGAAAGATTTTTCCTAGAATATTTGCTTTTATTTGAAATCTCTTGTTGGGGATCCCTTCTTTTCTCAAGAACAAAGGCTACTGCTGTCCCAACTGCCTTTGGAACTACAGAAAGGGCATCTTGCTGCATAGGTAGTTGGAGGGACTACTACTTTACTTACTGTTGTTTTCTGGAGAAAACCTGAAGGCTAATCCAACCCAGTACTTCAATGGGGGGTCGAACCTGCTGTGGGTGTGGCTGCGGCAGGTCTAGTGGATGCGCCAGCAATCGCAGCAGAAGTGTTGACTCTCGGAATAGGTACTCTGACTCTCGGAATAGATATGAAAATTCCAGAAACAGGTACTATGATCGGGATGTTGAGGTAAGTACTTAATAAGGAAATTATTCTGATTCACTGAATTTTTTCCAGTATCTTTTGAATAATAATTGAATATGAATTATATTGTTGTGACTTGTTATATTATTAGGGATGACTAAATATTTCAGTCTCATATATTTGGAAGCATCCTGGATGCTGTCTAGTTATAAGCTTATTTAACTACATTCATTCTCCCATTCATTCATTCATATTCATTCTCATTCTAGTTCACTGTCCTACTTTCCATCTTCTTCCGCCCCCTCCCTCTGCTTTTCCTTCTCTTTATTAAACATATTTTTCCAGTTGCTTAGTACTTAAATTAGCCAAGTGAATGCCAGTGAAGCTAGTTCCTGTTGGATATTGTTCTCCAAGACTAAGCCCTCTCTTCATTAAGCTTTTCAGAATTTCCAGTGTTGGAATATAAAAGCTACTGTATGTTTGTTCAAAAGCCACTTTCCTTGGGGGTGGACTCATTTGCAGGATACCAAGTTCTTTGAATCAGATAATGCAGTAATAAATCACATAGATACTTAGAGAAGTGGGATGATGTGTTTCAGATTCTGATTAACAGCTCAGAACTGCTTTTTTTAATGCCAGCTTTGACAGATTATAAAATTGAAAGGTGGAGATCTTTATCCTGATGGTTACTCACTATTACCAAACCCTTTTTGTAAGACCAGTGTTGTTTAGTATTAAGTGTTCTGTGCTACCCTATAAAATGTAAGGTGGCTCTCATCAGCAGCCTGAACTCACCTTTACTACTTATTCACTGTTCTCCATTTGCAATAGTATACATTTATTTTGTTCTCTTCATAATGGTTTGGATGCTATAATAGTGTAGAATGTATATCCACATTTTGTAGAGTACTTTAGGAAAAAAGCATACTCTGTAAACATCTGTTGTATTCTTTGTTTTTCCTCTCAGGGTACTGATTAGAATCTAACCCCTAATTTAATGAAGTAGGTATTGACTTTTAAATACATACATATGTGTGTGTGTGTGCATGCGTGCGCACACGTGTGTGTGCTTATTTTTGAAAAACATCTAAGTGCTGAAATGATAGTTGAAGATGGAATAAAATGTTTCATGTTGGTATCTCATTTACCACATCAGTCAAATGGACCCTTTTAGTTGTTTCTTGTGTTCAAGGGGTTTGGTATTTTAATTATCTTTTTTGTTCCCATGACCACTGATTTTACTGTCATTTTTTCTTAGTGGGGCTTTGATTTCCCTATGCCATTGTTCCTAATGATTGTTTTAGAAGCTTTACTCAAATACCATTTATAGAAAGGGCAAAGGTTCATGTCCTTTGCTATTTGTTGCTACATAATCAGCAAATAGGATATTTTTTTAATGATTTCTAACCAGAAGTACAGAGGAAAATGTATAGGAGAATATTGGGGGGTGAGGGGGCTAAATTATGTGCCTGGATAACTCTAGTAGGTTACACTAACTGAAATTTGTAGAGCCTTTGTGACAATTTGTGTTTATGAGAGCTTTCTGTGATCATGATAAGAGTAACTAAAGTGAGTAATTCCAAGGCCGTCTGGTTAATCTCAGTGCATAGTACATCATCTGACACAGTGATGGCAAACCTTTTAAAGTAGGGTGCCCAAACAGCAACCCAAAGACCACTTATTGTGCAATGACCACAATACAATTAAACCTAAATACTGAGGTTTAAGTTTAGAAAACTAAACTAAATGCCATGCTTGTTTTTCTTTTTTCTTTTCTTTCTTTCTTTTTTTTTTTTTTTGTTGTTGTTGTTGTTTTTTCTTGAGACAGAGTTTCACTATGCAGTTCAGGCTGGCCTTGAGCTCACTTTGTAGCCCAGGCTGGTCTCTAAATAGCAATGATCTTCCTGCCTCAGCCTACTGAGTGCTGGGATTACAGGCATGTGCTACCACACCTGGCTAAACTCTGTTTTAAATTAAAACATGTTCTTGTTAAGAGAGTGAAGGTGGTCTTGCTTCCACCTCTTGCTGCTTTCTGCCTGCCACACCATGAACCCTTCTCCCTATGATGTCCCTCCTCTGTGCTGTCATCCTTGGAGCCAGCTGAGTGTGGACTGCAATCTACACCAACTGTGAGCTAAAAATAAACCTTACTTCCATTAAAAAGCAAAACAAAACATGACTTCTTCCTGCTTATAATGGTGCCATTCAAACTTGTGTGCATGCTTTTATCACTTTTCTACTAAAATGATACTTTTTATGAGAGTTAATTTCCAGGAGTTTAGGAAATTTGGTGATGTTTCACTGTTTGGATATGTTAACTCAAAATATTGAACTCCTTCAGATATTCTGTAAATAGTACATAAAAGTACTTTAAAAGTACCTTCTTTGAGTTTCTATTTTACTTTAAATTTATGCTAGTCCAAATGTCTATTAATCTTTAAAATTCTAATTAAACATTATCTTATTTGTAAAGTTTTCTTGAATTCTAGTTGCTATTATCTGACATCTCCTCTGTTCTCATGAAATTCTGTAAATATCCCAAGGAACTTTTCTATATTATTTAGAAATTATGTCTCTCTTGACTAGGCACTTGCCTAGGCAAGCACAGGGACCACAGTTTAGTCCCTGGCACAGCAGGCTGCACTGGCCCCTCCCCAGGTGTGGTGGCACAGGCCTGTAATCCCAGCATGGAGGAGGCTGAAAACTGGAGTGTCACTATCAGTGTGAGCTGCATAGTGAGAGCCTGTACTAAATACATTTTTAAAAAAATTGTATCTCATATCCACTAGACAGTGAGTTTCTTGAGAGCAGGGAACTCATGCCTTATTCATATCTAGTGCACTATGTGGCAGAGAGAAGATACTAATCACAGGCAAAAGCAGTGACTGGAAAATGATTTATAAAATGCTGACTGTAGCTAATGACTAGAACTCTGATTTTGGCTCCTTTGCAGGTCACAGTTCTGATTTCCTCTCTTCTCTAGACCATTTGTGTAATCTTGCATTAAGTCATTCATTCTTTCTGGGCATCAGCTTATGTCTGTAAGTAAGAGATGGGCGATGGATTAGGTGGTGCTCTGGAGAGCCTTAGGCCTCCCCTGAGGTGCCTCAGATACTACAGCAGTGGGAAAGGAAAAGATAGAGGAGGGGAACTCAGGCTTGTGAGTTTTGTGTCATATCTTCAAACCTCCAGAAAACATGCTTGTACCTGTTTTCAACATGTGGCTAGATCTGTGTAATTTCCTTTCAATAAAATACTGTAGTGCTGCTGAAGTAATCCTTCTACCTCTAGTACTGTGATTTTATTAAAGTTTTGTTAATCCATCTTGTTTTCATATTACATTTTGAAATAAATTTTAGCACATTACTATTATTAACTTATTGTTTATGTCTCACCTCTGCCTCAATAAGGATGTTTTTTGCTCTATTTTAATCAAGATAATTTATGTGTTGTATCCTGTGAATACTCTTTAAGCTTGAGTAAACTACCTGTCTCATATGAATATTTTATTTTATCTTTTAAATCATTTATTTATTTGTTTATTTATTTATTTGGTACATGGTCTTACTATGCAGTTTGGACTCATAGTGATCTTTCTATCTCAGCCTCCCTGGTGCCAGGATTACAGTTGTACACCATTATGCCCCGCCCCGTCTCTGTGGCCAGCTCAGTGGCATGTGGTACCTGGAATAAAACTGTGGTGCCTGAACTTGCCTAAGCTTGCCTAAGCAGGTGCTTTGGTCAGCTGAGTTATTTCTCTGGCCCCTGAATTCTTTTAATTTGTAGAATTATTCTTAAATTTAATGAATTGTTTTGTATTTTATTTTTTTTTTATCTGTGCATTAACAATCTTAAATGTCTAGATTTGTAGAACTAATCATTTTTAATGTTACTGAATAGAATGACATTCAATTTGGAATGATCAGGGAAGAGTGTAATTGAGTAAGTTGATATCCAGACCTTCCCATGTTGTTATCCTGCAAGTAGGAATCTTTTCTACCTTCACCTTTTAAAAGGATATTAAAATAACAAATATTTTCAAGGTTGTGAGTAAATATTGACCATCACTCAAAATTCTGAATGGAGCCACATATATTTTGATAGCAGATATAACAGGAATTAGTGAATAGATTGAAAGATGTTGAAATATCCATGTGGTTAGCATTCTTTCAAATCTCCCTAAAAAGTCAGTTGTGTCTCTGCAAATTTAATACAAATGTTCTGCCAGTAGCCTATCCTTTGTTCCTTATTTGGTACAAATGCTATTTATTTATTAAGCTCATGCTTGTTAATGAGAAACCTTGGAAATTTCTTCCTTCAGCAGAAATGGAAGAGAATTGCTACATAAATTACCAATATTCTATCCTGAAAGAAAGGACAAAGAGATTTTATTTAAGATTTAAATATGATACAGTGTATCATTTAATACTATACTGCTCTATCTTGCAATTAAGAAAAGCATAAGAATCAGGTACCAGTTAAAAATAAGAGGATAGTTCACAAAGTAGAATGTGTTTCGCTGGAAAGGATACAGAAAGGAACTTTAGAAAGTGGAGTTGGTCCCACCCCATGAGTATAGGGTGGGGGTTTAATCTTTCAACTCAGGTGAATAAATTGTAAGATGTTGAGAAGATATAGAAATTTCATGATAAATGAAATATTTCAGAGACAGCGTCATTTCTCTTCCTGATATGATGAGAAAATTCAGTCTAGGGAAATAAAAAGTTGAAAAACAGGTGGGGATGGAATCTTAGAAATGACCCAGGTAGGTGCAAATGCAGCAGGGGCTTGGATAAATGACTGAGGCTGCTAGATGGGATGACTTCAACAGCCTGGATGATAGATGTGTCATGCAAGAAAAAGTGGAATAGGAATAAAGAGATTTTTTTTTTTGAAACTATGGCCTTTTATTTACACATATAGTTCAAAAAAAGAACTTGTCAGAAACTTTTAATAATGTAAGGAGGATCCACACACACAAAAAAACCTTGGGTTTAAAAAAATAACTTGGTAATGGTGCCTGTTCAAAGGATTCATATACTCATAGATGAGAAAGTAGACTTTTAGAGGGCTAGTAAAGGAGGAATATTTATATGGGGGGAGGACAGTTATTCCCAGGCTCACAGTGATTTGGAGAACGTTACAGTGCCAAGTACAGGGTGATGGGACAGTGGTCACTGCCGAGGGCCTTGGAACGGATCTTGCTGTCACACAAAGCAGGTAGAAGGGAAGAGACAACAGAAAGTAATGAAGGCACCAACCTACATTCTTGGACCAAGTGTTCATCATGTAAGTCCAAAAGGTGTAGGTATAGGCAGCATCAGGGTACAGGTGACGAAAGCTGTCAGCCAGCAGCACAGCCTGCAGCAGTTCTCCAAAGCCTTGGCGCTCCTGTGGATTTAAGCCAGCATTCTTTTTGTTTCCTTTGGGGTCATGAAGGTCAATTTCTTCATGAGCCACATTGAGGTCTCCACATAGTATAAGAGGCTTGTGGGACACCAAGCCCTTCGAGAACTCGCGAAAGGCTTCATCCCAGCGCTGCCTGTATTCCAGCCTTACCAGACCCCAGCCTGCATTGGGTACATAGGCTGTGACCAGTGCAAATGAGTCAAATTCAGCCACAATCACCCGGCCTTCCTGGTCATGTTCCTCCTCACCAATGCCATAAGAGACTTTGAGTGGGCACTGGCGGGAAAGCAGACCCACACTGCTATATCCTTCTTTGTCAGAAGGCCCTGACCAGTACTGTTGGGATAGTCCAGACAGCTCCTGAAGCTCAGCTGGGAGTTTGTTTTCTGAACATTTAGTCTCCTAGAGGCACAGGATATCCGGTGCTTCTTCCTTTACCCAATCTAAACCCTTCTTCTTAATCATTCCAAGGCGCGAAGCCCATCAACGTTCCAAGAGCATATTTTAAGGGTGGCAGGTTTGCCACTGGGCAAAGTTTTTTTTATCTGGAGGATCCTCATACAAGACTGGACCTTTTCCTGCTGCCTCTTTTTCATTTCTCTTTGCTCCCACTTTACTCTTCTTGGCCTTGGCTCTCCCTTGGGCTCTTCCCCATCTTCTGCCACTGATCCCTTTTTCCCACACTTTGGCATCCCTGTAATGAAGGCTCTTCGGTACCTGTACCTCATCAACCACCCAAATAGTATTTTCACCGGGTGGTCTGCCTGGGCCCCCAGCGAGACTTCTCCTTATTTCGGTAGCCAAGCACAAAGAATCGGAACAGAGATTTTAAGAAGCTAGAAAAATGGTGTTTTTGGTAAGAGATGAAATTCTTCAAAAGGGGACTTTGGGTGTAACTCTGGTAGAGATCTTGCCTAGCGTGTATAAGGCCTTGGGTTTGGTTCCCAGCACTGGGCTTTGGGGGTGGAGTGGGAAAGAGTACAGAAGGGAAACCTACTTGCAAGGAAAATTTTAATTGTTTCAGAAAATAGTGACTTTGAGGTAGTATTTTGAAAACTAGTAAGTTTTAGGAGAGGGAAGATAGAAGAGAGCCAGTAAGTAAGAAGGAATGGATTTGAAATATTGCCAGAGTAAATCAAAAGCTTTTTAAATTTTTTTTTGTTTTTTTCTTTGGGGCATATCATTTATTTGTTGAGTAAATTAACATCGAAGTTCATTTGGCAGCAAAATCTGACCTGAACTGATATGAGGCATTTTGTTATCTCAGAGTGAATAGCTTCACATTTTGGACACTAAAACACTAATGTATATTATGTGATTTGTAGATGATACAAACTTTTTTTGTATCAGGAATTAAACTCAGAACCTTGTGCTTGCCAGGCAGGCACTGTGCCCCTGAGCTGTGTATCCCCAGCCCTATTCGTTGATGATACCTTTTCAAAGTCAGTTGAGTCTTTGAAAATATTTTTGGCTCCAAGGAGCTTTTTTCATAAGAGCTTTTGGATCAATATTAAGTTTAGAAAAAGAATTACAGTGAAAGGTCTTATAGAATCATGTAGAACTAGAGATCACCAGGTCAGGTGTAGGTGTTGGATAAATTGTTTTTTGTTTTGTTTTGTTTTGTTTTTTGGCAGAACTGGGGATTGAACTCAGGCCCTTGCACTTGCCAGGGGAGAGCTTATGCTGCTCAGCTATCTCCCCGGCCCCAGTGTTGGATAAATTGTGAGAGACTTTGAATAATTAAAAAGAAACAGATTAAACGAGAGGGAAGCCTAGGAGGGGAAGGGTAGTGGTTGTCAAAGGGGTAGCACATTTAAAGGAAGAATTGCTGGGTAAAATGGGGCAAACTAGATGGTTTTAGAATCAGAAAAAAACATATATTCTGGTATCTCTTCTGATCATATAACCTGCTATCCTTTAGAATCAGAAAAGAGCAAAGAAGAACCAGGAAAATACTAATACTTGTAAAGAAAAAGTTACTACCCAAAAATGGATGTAGGGAAGAATTGATGTTTCCAAAGAATGGTTTTGGAGAAACCACTGAATGAAGTATGATGGCTGTTAAAATGGCCAAGAGTTGCTAACTGCCATAAACCCATGACCCAGATATATGCAAAGTAATGTTCAGTCACAACTTTCTCTTTAGTTGGTATAACCTAAAGATTTCCCAATCCATGAAAATGTATTGTATTTTCATTCTCTCAGCAGATGATACATCAAATGATACACATAAAATGGTCCTTATGTCACTAGTTTTTCCAAGAATGAACAAATAGCTACCGAGAACTAAGAATATAACTACTATACTGTGATAGCCTCCTAGTTGATTTCTCTGCCCCTCACTTGTTTTGCAGTACTGAGGATTGAACCTGGAGCTGTTGATTAAACCCAAAGCTCAACTCCTCCTCCTTTTTCTGACACAAAGTCTGGCTAAGTCACGAAGTAATCCAAGCTGGGTTTGAATTCAAGATCTTCTGCCTCCTAGAGAGTAAGGATTATAGGTGTGTGTCACAAAGCAAGGAGCCCCCTGTTTGTCCTGTTCCTATAGTTCTTTCCTTGCAATGAAGCCAGATTCATTTTTAATATATAAATCAGATTCTATTCCTCTGCATTCAAATCTCCAGTGTCTGTTGAGTTTACAGACACTTAAGTGCCTTTCCACCTGCCTGCCAGACTATTCTTCTCTCCCTATTCACCCCTTCATGCTACCCCCAGCACACTGGAGTAGTTATCTTAACTCCCTGGCTACATCACCTGTTAGTGTGACTTGGGATGTAGTTGTCCACATCCTCAGGGGACCTTCAGCTTATTCTTAGCTTAATGGTCACTTCTACAGAGAGGCTGCTCAGACAAAATTACCTCAACATACATAAATTATCTACAGAATAAATTTTACTGTGAGATAATTCTCTGCTTGTTTGATTTCTTATTTTCTCCCCTACAGCATAAGCTTTGTGAAATAGAAACTTTTAACTCTGTGTCTCCATCCCTAGCACAATGTTTAGCATATACTAGATGCTCAGTAAATTCTTGACTGAATGAATATTTCTCTGTATCTTTTATTTTAATTTCCATGATTATTTTATTTCTCAAGGACTATTTAATATTTATGTAGAAGTTTGTTCAGTTTTAAATTTTGGTTTATTTCATTTGACATAGTAAATAAAGGACAGCACTTTTCTTCTTACAGTTTTGTAATCAGCCATTGATTGCTGTGCAGATTGTTAGGTAGTTGAGTCTAAAATCTGTTTTGGTTTTTCATATCATAATCTTCTCACCCATCACCCCAATTAATTTCATTAAAAGAAGAGGAAAAAAGTCTTTACTCATAAATGTCTTACATAGCAGAAAGTACTTTTGTTAGGAAGCACTTTGTGACCAACACCTTTGGCAACTCTGCTGCCCCACAGTCTATGTGGAACTGCCTGTGGAAACAGATGGGGTGGAGGAGGGAGATGCAGCACTCTGCTGCATATGCAGGCTGCCAGCCAAGTCTTGATTTTTTTCCTGGGGACAGAGAGCTTCCCTCTTCCCCCAGTCCCCAAGGGGAAGGTGCAGTTGCTTCACACCTGTCTGCCCAACATCAGCCTGGCAAACAGAATTATGACACACCCGGAAGAATTCAAAGTGACTCCCAACTTATCTTTCCTTCAGGAAGTCACTGAACAAACACAAATAACATACTCCTGCACTACTATAAAGATGCATTTAGAGAAGGAGCCAAAAAGCAGGTATATAATAAAAGTGAAATAAAGTACATCTGCTTGGACCACCTTCCCTCACATGATTTGCACAGTTGTGCCAGCTTTAACATAGTATAATTAATAGATGGTACTGAAAGCCCATGTCAACTGCCTGTGCCATGTGGCCTCCTTATACTTTGCACTATACAATCATTAATTAACCCATCCTTGAGTGCCTGAGTTGGGTATCATTATCCCTGCTTTGCAAACACGGAAAACCAAGGGTGTTAGTGCTTGGACTCAAATTATGTGTCAGCAGGCTCAATAAAGAATCCTGAGCCAGGTGTGGTAGTGCATGCCTGTACTCTCAGCACTCAGGAAGCTGAGGCAGGAGGACCACAGCAAGTTTGAGGCTGGCCTGGTTACCTAGTGAGTTCAAGGCCAGACTGTATTACATACAAAGACCCTGTTTCAAAAGGAAATGAAACCTGGAAATTCTTGACTCTGAGCTACATTTCATTTTTCTACATGGTAGAGTCAATCTATATCACCATTGAAGACAACCAAATGGAAACAACTCAAGTTCATATTATGCTTCCAGTACTTGACCCCACTTGTGTTATTGACATGACAAGAGAGTGTGCTCCACTTGGTGTGCTTGGAAGCAGGAGGAGAGGACTATGGTGGGAGGGCAGAAAAGTGGCATGGAAAAGTGGGGGACAAGTGTATTACAAGAAGTAGGAAAAGGCATGTTAGTCTTTAGGGAGCAGGGCTACACACACAACTCCATCTTCCCTTCTAGAATGTTCCATGGAAATGCTCTAGTTTAGGGATGTCAGAACAAAGGATCATGAAAGCAATATGTGCTCCCTAATAATGTGAGTCTTCTTTGAAGACATTTCATAGGCACCTACCTGGCCAGGTGATAGGTAATGCTGGAAGGCTTCTGATAATTATTGTTTCCACAGAAACATATCTATTTTAGTCTTTTCTATATTCATATGAGCCCATAAGCCTTCCTATGCCAAAAGAGTAAAATAGTGTGCAGGGGTTAATTTCTGGAACTTTGCACCCAGGAAGATGGATAATGGTACAATCTTTGGATGTGAATTACTCTTCCAAATTTGCAATAGTAACAATAGCCATCAGGTCACAAGAGGGATATAGGCCAGCCTAGAAGGGAGGGTGGAACCACTGGGCTGTTCTAGTTTTCTGAGTTTGAGCCTCACACATCAGAAGATATGGGCCCTGTTAAGTACTCTGTAATAGGTACTTGAGAAAAGAGTCTTCTTGGTACATATCATCTGGTTTCAACAATTAACAACTTCTAGCAATGGTATTTTCCTCTCTACCTTCCCAACTCTCCCATCTCATCCCAGTCACACACATGAACATGCCCACGCAATATTTCAGATTAAAGGCCAACCCCCACATCAGCATGAACTTATATTTATCTTACAGATACAAATAAAAATATTTAGCAATACATAGACACATTTGTATTTATAGTGGTAAGTCTGCACACATATATTTTCTTTTTTGTTGTTGTTTTCTGAAACAAGGTTTAACTATGTAGTCCAGGCTGACATTGAAGTAACTTATTGTAGCCCAGGCTGTACTGGAACTCTTTGAGGTCCTCCTGCATCAGCTTCCAGATTGCTGAGATTACAGGCATGCGCTACCATTCCTAGAAACACACACATGTTTTCTTGCTCTATCTGCTCAGAGGACCTAGAAGCAGTGACACCCCACTGACAATGAACATGCCTAGAGACCAGATCTTGGTTTCTAATACTAGCCTCCTATAAAAAGCAAACCAGGGTTCCTTGGGGAAAAATAAATCACTGATTTAAAAACTAAAGTACAACCTATTTAAGATAAGCCTGGAGTAAGAAAATGCCAGCCCCTCCCCCCAAAAAGAAAGAACATGCCAAGCACAAGGAGTTGCTCAGTGGTAGACCACTTGTCTAGCTTGCACAAGGCTCTTGGTTCTATTCCCAGCACCTTAGGGGGGAAAATGCTCAGCACACACAGTACATAATGATGAGGATATGGCATAAAGAAAAATCTAACTGAAAAAATTCCTAAAGGACAAAACTAAAAATATTTGAGTAAAAAAAAAAAAAAAAAAGCATTATACTATAAAGTGTAAAACAAAGATACTTGAGCCCATACTGATGTAAAGATATTACTGAATAAATTAATGGGAAAGAAGAGACAAATCTGCTATGCAGTAAAATTTGAAATAATTTAGATAAATGCTTCTACCTTTTAGTAGAGGAAACACAAAACCCCTTGCCAACGACTTCCTTCTGAAGAGTACAGTATGGAAGCAAGATGAAAGTGTGATTATTATAGTAGAGAAATCTGACAGCTATTATTTCAGTGAGATGATTGAGATCAGAATCAGTGTTGACAGGTTACTTTAATAGTAGGTACCACTGATAGAATGTGATGGATATCCTTATGGACTTCTATGGTCTTCTGTCCCAAAACTCATAACCTCAGTCTAACCATAAGAAAACCACCACACAAATTCCAAAGAGATTTATTCTATAACAATGTGTCAAGTTTTCTTTCTTTCTTTCTTTTTTCCTATTGCTGAGGCAAAATATCCAACACCCACAAGTTAAGGGGAGAGAAGTTTATTTACTTCACAGTTTGTAGAGGATTCAGCCCATAATCAGCTTGCTCCAAGGGATGGTGGCATTCAGAGGAGAAATAGTTCATGGTGGTCAGAAGGTAACAAAGCAACAAGGGACAAGACAAGCCTGTTTCTGTCCCTTATATTACATCTAGGCTACCAGGATTAGGGTGGTGCCAAACCAATCAGTGGGCTGATGCAGTAATCATACACCCTAAATCTTAGCACTTTTAATTCTAACATTGCACCACAAATCAACTAGATTCTATCCCACCTATGTAAAAGTCCTACCTGTGACTGAACAAGGCTTTGGGGGAACATCTAGACATAAGCCACAATACTAATACTTTTAAAAACCTTCAAAAATAAATAAATAAAAACCTTCAGGCCAGGGAAATAGCTCAGCAGTGTACATGCTTGCCTGGCAAGTGAAGGTCCTGAATTCAATCCCTGGTACAAAAAAAAAAGAAAAAAAAAAAAAAAAAAAAAAAAAAAAAAAAAAACACCAAAAAGCTATCAAGTTCAAAATTAACAAAAGTCCCTAGCTTTTCAAGATTAGTGAAGACTCAGGACATAGGAGAACCTGTACTGTAACATCATGTAACTCAGTTGTGCCCCAAATTTCCTAATCAAAGAGATTATGGAGCCACAGAGGAATGTGATCCATGATCTATAGTATGCCTAGGGAAAGTCACATGGAGAGAAAACATTTTCTCAGGCTTCCACAGAGAGCAAATTGGTCAAGCTATGGCCGTGACTCATCCACATGGCTGACACTGACAAAGGATCTTCAAAGTGCGGTACTGGGTTACAGGATAAACCCTGAGGGTACTTGACTGACCTTATCAGATACAAAAGTTACATTTCTTGTTATATAGGTCTTGCTTTATCTTGGTCTTAACCATCCAGCAGAAAAGTATAAAAACAAGGTATATAAAGTAAAGCCATATTAATATACTGAGTTGTGAAGGGCTGAAGTCAACTTCTTCAGATAAGTCACTATTATTGTGGACTGCTGGACTGTGTTGGATTGTTTTGCTGAATTTATGCACCTATAGTATTTATATGCCAATGGAATACCCATCTCTGCCAGGACTAAACAAAAAAAAAATGGGCTACAAAGGAAGGACCATTTTGTATTTGTATATACAGAATAGTTAAGATAGATATACAGCTACTTTAGCTTAACTCAGTGAGATTTATACTAATAGTGTTTGGACAGGATATCCTGTCTGCATCTTGTATTATGGATAACCACTAAGAAGGTAACAATGTCCAATGTATTAATTATTGAAACTGTCATATTAATCAGCTTTGAAACTATCTCATTGATATTTGTTTCTCAATAAGAAAATAAATAAATAGAATTAAAAACAAAAGCCTAAGAAACTATCACAACCAACAGGAGTTTAAGATGTGATAACTAGGTGTAATGTTGTGGTATGCTGGATAGATCCTGGAACAGAAAAAGAACATTAGGTAGACTGAACTGACAAAGCATCCATTTTAGTTAATGGTAGTATATCAGTATTTATAAAAATGTACTGTACCTCAGGTAAGATGTTAATAACTGGGAAAACAGGGTATGGTGTACATGGGAAATTTCTGTACCATTGTCTCAATTTTATGTAAATCTAAAAGTGCTCTACAAAATAAAGACTAAGTCTGGAAATTGACTCAGTGATAGAGAGGTTGCTCAGAATACATAAGGCCTTGGATTCAATCTACAAAATAATAAATAATAAAGGAAACTCACAAAATAATAATAAAGGAAAAAGTCCACTAGACTAAAAAAGTTTCTGTATGTATCATTTGTTCCACATATAGTTAATGAAATATATTTATGTCTATATTTCTAGAAGTCCCTCCAAATGATTCTTTGCCTCTCTTAGGGCCCTTCCTCTCAGTCCAGCAAAGAAGTGGGACTCGTAGTGGAAAAAACAGGAGTCAAGACTGATACAGTGCAAAACAGAAGTTTATTTAAAGTAGTTAAATACAGAGAAAGCAGAAGAGAAGCTATCTCAGCAGCACAGTGGTGCTATAAGATAGGCATCTCACTTGGGACGGCCTAGTGAGCTTGAGATGTGTCCATGCTTTGTTTGGGGCCAAGTTTTGTTTACTGGTGTGGGTTGAGCCAATCAGTGTCTAATCCTCTGTTTCTGGGAAAGGGACAAAGTCAGCAAACAGTAAACGTATTTCTTTCAGAAAGGATATAGTAGTATTTTTAAACATTATACACAGGTAAGCATGTGGTGATTTTAGTGTTTGTCATGTGTATTTTGCTGGATTTTTCTTATGTCCTCCTCATTTGCCCCTACAATAGAAAATAAGTATATAGGTAAGTAGGATCAAAATTTTCCACCTACCAATTTTCAGAATAAAGACTGGCTGCTTTTAAAACAGCTTGATGTGGCCAGGAATTTTCATCATTGTGTGTGCTATATTTGCACTGATGTAAATGTTATGTTAATAAACACACTGTCAAGGAAAATAGAAGAAATGAATGTGTAAAACAGATTCATTAAGCTTATGAGTCACTGGTAGCCTTTTTAGGTTTAAAAAGGGACATTTATGTTGGGCATGGTGGCACATGCCTATAATTTCAGCATTTGTGAGGCTGAGGCAGGATTGCCTCAAGTTCAAGGCCAGCCTGGACTACATGCAAGACCTTTTCTCAAAAAACCAAAAATAAATAAATAGGGACATTTGCAATATTGTTAAGAAAGACGTATCAGAAGAAAGAAATACCAGGAAGGGGATAAGTTTCCCAGCAAGAGTGAATGATCCCTGTCACTGTCACTGGATGTTAAAGGTACAAACGAGAGAGGAAAGAGAGAACCAGATGATGGATACAGCACCATGAATAACAAAAAGGAGCAATAGGAAAAAAAGTACACACTCTGTGGCAAAAATGTCACAACATTGCAACATTCTGTGTTACATATTGATCACTTGTTTTGCTGTTTCTTTCCTAGACTCTTGTGTGCTCTAAAGATGACTATAAAACTGTCAGGTTAAGAGTGAGTTTTCTTTTGTACTTTTTTCTTGTAACTTCTGTGGAATGTAAAATAATTTTCTAGATGTTCAGTTTCTAAAGACAGGTTGGCCTGTTGTTATCTCCTGCACCAACCATGAAATAGACTTCTTGGTACATTGGGAGATAAACATGCTTTTGTTTATTCCCTGAGGAACCCAACACATGAAGAGTTGACATATGATGGTATCTTTATAAGATGAGCACTGTTTGCTTAGAAAGAGGAAAAATGATTACATTTGCCAAACTAGACTATGAGTCAGAAGCTTACTTGGAATAGGATTGAAAAAGACAAAAGTGACTGTATCTGGCAATGTATCTCTGGTCATATTTTGAAAAACCACATACTCAGATATTGTGAATTATGACTGTTATACCCTTGCCAATGTTTTAAATTTTTTTAAGGTTTTACAGTTTATTAAATCTTCTTGTGAAAAAAATTGCAGTCACTGCAGACAGACACTGCAGAATCTCTACTCCTTCATCTGTTCTCCGATCTTCAGCTCACTTTTTGCCAGCGCTAGTGTTGGCCTTTGTGGTACCCCTGGCTTTCTTTACTCTGTTCTTGTGTTCCTTCCGCTGATTTCTTGAGGTCTTTTTCTTCTCATACAGGCTGTGTCTTGCAAGTCTATGTTTGGGCTTATTTTTTCTTTGCATAATCCAGGGAATCATAAATCACGCCAAAGCTAGTCTTGCCGCCACCAAAATGGGTTCTGAATCCAAACACAAAAATGACATCTGGTGTGGTCTTGTACATTTTAGTGAGTTTTTTCCGAATTTCTGTCTTAGATACTGTTGCTTTCCCAGGGTGAAGGACATCAAGGACCATTTGTTTCCTTTGAAGAAGTCAGTTGGTCATGAACTTCTGGTTTTGGATAGTTACTGCATCATTCATGATGGCAAGGATCCTTAGACAGCCAGGGAGGAAAAAGCCCATGGTTTAAATATAGCCATCTTGCTGTTCAAATACCAACATTTTACTAGGTACTATTATCATGTATAATGATTTACAGAATTTTAGTGTTTTACTGTGCTTCTCTTTTAATGTCATATTTAAGGAAAAACTTCTTTTAACTGGTTTTTAAACTAAAAATTTTTTTTTTCTTGGTAATGGAGAATGAATCTTTGCACGGAGCTACCCCACCAGCTCCTTTTATGCTTTTATTTTGAGACAGGGTCTGATTAAATTGTCTAAGCAGGACTTGAACTTGCAATTCTGTTTCAGCCTCCTTCACTTCCAGGTTTCACGACTTTAGAACATTTAAACATACGGTATTAATTCTTTGGTCATTAAGATTGGGATAAACTTGAGTAGGTTTGAAAAAAGAGTTCATTGTTCCTACTTACTTAAGAAATATGTGTAACAGGTTATCTTTTAATTTAACCATGAATTAAGGTAAAAAAGTTCTGCCTAAAGATACATTCCATCAGCTTTTATGTTTTTAGAATGATTTTACAAAATCATCCCAAGTAATTCTAAGTGCTAGTTCTTTCAGGAGAATTGGGGGCAGACCCAAATAATCAGTTCTTCTAGTTATTTAGTTCTTTATGTATTTAAGTAAAAACTATTTTTAAGAAGTATTTTTTGCTCTAAATTCTAAATTCTAAAGAAATTTAAAAATTGAATGCGAAGGTATACACATAAAAAAATGAAGCTCCCACTGAACAGCAAATATGGAAATAATTAACGAACACTTTGAGGGAAAGCTTTCAGTACACTTTGCTTGTCTGGGAGGTCCCTGACCTGGACTCCACCATGTGAATCAGTTGGGTTGGCACAGGTAGGTGAGGTAACATCCTGGAAGGAAAAAGCCTGGTAGACAGAGATAGAGAGAGGCAAGTGAATTGTGTGTTTGGGGAAAGTGGAATGTGTGCCGATTTGGTCAGAGTGGACAGTTTGTGAAAGAACCCAAGATAATGCCTAGAAAGATGGAAATTTCTATCCTGTGCTGGACTTTAAAAGTGTGGGCTTTGTCCTTGAGGACTGTGGATAGTTGTGGAAGGTTTTTGAAATATAGATGTCAGGGTAAATTTTTGATTTGGAAAGAACAAACAAATGATTTTGCTAGGATGGACTGGCAGAAGGAGATGAGAGGAAGACTGATACCACAGTTCCTGAGTTTATACCAGAGAGAGGTCAAGGCCCTGACATTTTGACGAGAGATATACTGTCTCTTTTATAGAAATCAAAGCATTGTCTAACGATTTTCGGAGAGATCACCATTAATTTCTACTAGGAGCAAGTATTGGAGGGTGCAATATATAGAATAATAACAAATGAGTAAAATTTAATACAGGAAACATAATTCATAGGATTATTTTATGATAGTTACCCAAAGAGTCAAAGTACAAAAGAGTGCAGGAGATCTTTTGACACACTGAAGACCCAGAGAATCCGGCTCAGAACCTGGATCCCACGGCAATGTCCTGTGTGATTCCAGCTGAAGGACATGACAGTGCTTCCTATGAATCCAACCAGAGACCTAGACCCCGCAACAATTTCTTATGCAGGCCTGTTTTACAGACTTGCACTGGGAAGATCCAAAGGTCACTGGTGGAAGATAGATAGTTTGTGCCAGCGTGGTTAAGGACCTGCACTGGAGCCAGGAATCATTGTTCAAAAGTAAGGACCATAGCCCACCCGCCCTCCCCCCACCCCGGAAAGTACCATAGCCATCCTTAGTGAAAATGAAGTTCTGAGCTCCTGGCTGCTGAGAACAGCTGAGTTCATATCAGGAAAGCCAGCATGATAAGCTACTCCAGGAAAATCAACAGTGTACCGTCTTCCCTTCCAGTTCTCTTTATGTTGTTGGCAACAATCTTCAGGTAGGCCTTCCGCACCCAGAACCATGTGATTCAGTTCACCTGTGTGTTACATATTGACCCAGTTGTTAATCCACCACAAAATCCAAAGTTGAAAAAATGGGGCCGGGGAGATGGCTCAGTAAAGTGCTTCCCTGGCAAGTGCAAGGGCCTGAATTCAATCCCCAGTTCCACCAAAAAAAGAAAAAAGAAAAAATGACATTGTTCTAACTTTTTTTCTAATTTTTTTTTCTATTTGGGTTTTACTAAAGATGACAATATTTTGTCCGTCTGCAGTACATACTTTTTAAGAAGAAACATTTCACAGTAAACTAAAGCATTGAAAGTGGGAGTTTAGAAGCAGAAGGAAAAGAAAGAAGTGGATATTGTCTGCTTTGTGCTTTCAATCAATAGTGAATATTCATGGAAAGGTGTTTCCTGGAGAAAGTTGTGCTGAATCTAGGAACTAAAATGTCAAGGTCGGAGGCTCCCCAACACTAGTCCTTTCCAAGCTTTCATTTCCTAGAGCAAACTGAGGTTGGTTTTTACTCGTATTTAATGATTACCTCAGGTTATCTCAAATTGTGAGGTGTGATTAAAAACTACAGCTAGCATTTAAATTTTTTAGGAATTACATTAAAAGACACATTGCTATTAACCCCTCTCAAATACTCTCTATAGCTTCAGATATACTTACCCCATCATTCTTTTTTTTTTTTTTTTTTTTTTTTTTCTTTTTCATTTTATGTATTTGGTACAGGGCCTACTAAAGCTCAGACTTGTAGTGATCCTCTTGTTTCCAGTCTCCCCAGCACTGGGCTTACAGGTATACACCACCACACCTGGCCTTGGTCACTGGCTCAACTTGCCCCAGTGGCAAAGCCCATGTGGCATGTGGGATTGGGGATCAAACCGTGGTCCCTGAACTTGACAATATTCCATCATTGTTGGCAGTGTGCCTCCTGCCATAATATTTTTTAATGCAAACTAATGCTTACTGTATTTTTCAATCACCCTATGTAAGTTTTACTTATTATTTTGAGGGGAGGAGGTACCAGGAATTGAACTCCAGACCTTGTACTTCTGCTACTCCAAGTTTCAGTTATTTAAACTTTAAGAAACCCTAAGCAGATCACCTTTCTCTCAGTCATTTCTGGTGAGCTTGTGACCAAATAGCCAAAAAATAAAAGATGTGTGTATGAATAGTAGGTCCTCTTGTGGTCCCAATCTTCCTTTAGTCTTGCCCTGTGGGGTATGATGTTCTGCCCAGGTTCTCCCAAAGTCTTTCTGTATTAGCCTGAGAAGGCACCATTTTTGTGTGGTTCATTGAAGTTGTGTGGAGGATTTCCTCTTGTCTGAAGGATCTCAAACCATGAAAAACTTTTCATCCTTCCAGGAAGCTGCAGTCATTTGGAGGGGATGTGCCCAAGCACCATTTCCTTCCCTTCAGGAAAGAGGATAGCTGAGCAGAAGCTCTGACCTTGACTGAGGAAAAGGGCACAGCTGCTGATCTCCCTGGCACTGAGAATAACATCAGCTAGTGTGTGCCTCTAAGCTGGGATGCAGCCATCCACTGGGTGAAACCAGTAGCGAAGGGCCATCACACTCACTGCTGTTCTGATGGGTTTAGAAGATTGCAGGATAATCCTTCCTCTGTTGCCTTGTTAGTTTAGATCTACATATCATGTAAAGCTCCTCCATAATGACGGTGCACAAAACTTAAACACAAAATAATGTGTGTGTGTGCTTTTCTTTTGTGTTAAGATTACATCTCTTATCTCTCCTTCTAGACCTTAATACCAGTTAGTTATGTTTGTAGTCAAATAAAGCAGTTAAGTTGTGGTTTAGACTGAGACTGATGACAGCTACAATCTGTAAACTGATGTGTATGCTAAGTTTTAAAAATCTTCTGCCGAAAGTAACTGCCATATAGGTTAGTGACAGAAAGTTTGGGTTGTGCCTCCCATGCAACAATTAAGGGCATTGTGATATTTGGCACAGCACAAATAAATGGAAAGTCCAATGTATTTTTGACCCAAACATACCATTTTTGTAGAACACATGTAACTCTATATATCTTCGACTTTGAACATTGACTGGCCGGGGAGATGGCTCTGTAAATTGGTCTGTAACAATCTGGCGTAGTAGGCCAAATGAAATAAGTTACATAACTTTACTTTAAAAATGTTGTGGCAAAAGAGGCCGTCTTTCCCAGCTCACTACTAAGGGATCCTTATTTAATAATTATGAGCCTCTATCTAAACATGCACATATGACAAGAGAAACCTTTCCTAGATAATGGGTGATACTCAAAAATGTATGAATTGATGAATGAATACAATTCTGACAGGCTTTTTTTTTGGTACACGGTCTCACTATGCAACTTGGACTTGTAGTGATTCTCCTGCCTCAACCTCATAGTGATTCTCCTGTCTCAGCCTCCCCAGCACTGGGATTACAAGCATCACCACCACTCCTGGTTTGGGGGCTGGCCTGGTTTGCCCTGGGTTCCAGGGCCCACACAGCATGTGGTACTAGGGATCGAACCTGGGTCCTTGGGCTTGCCAGGAAAGGGCTTAGATTACCAAGCTATCTCCACAGCCCCTCTGGCAGGCTTTGATATTAAGAGCATATACTTCATTGAAACTTTATTTTCAGAATTAAAAATGTACCTCCAGGGTGTTTTATGCATATTCTGTGATTGCATATTAAGGTGGCCTTATTTTCAGAAAGAAGAAACTTGCCTAGCAATACTTCTAAAATATACAGATTTTACCACGCTCTCTATGTGTCTCTTCTCATAATCTGTAAGTGCTTCTTTAATCATCTGGGCATTTCTCACATCCAGATCACTTCATAACTCAGTATGTATAGTAACACTTTGGAGATATGTACTGTGATATTTTTAAATTAGTTCAGGCTTTTGGGTTAAAATACCATAGACTGGGAAGTTTGTAAGTAATAGAAACTTATTTCTCTCATTTCTTCTCTATAGAGGCTGAAAGTCTGAGATCAGAAAGTACGTGTTGAACGCTGGTAAGGGTCTCTTAGGGTTGTAGATTTCTTTTCTTTTTTTTTGACAGAATGGGGGATTGAACTCAGGCCCTTGTGCTTGCCAGGGAAGCGCTTATTCTATTGAGCCATCTCCCTGGCCCCAGGGTTGTAAATTTCTGACTTCTTGTATTTCCACTTGTCAGAGAGCAGAGAAATGAAGTAAGTACTCTGTGACTCTTCCAAGGGTATTAATCCTATTAATTCAGGATCCACCTTTGTGACCTAATATGTCCTAGAGGCCCCACATCCTGTTATAATCACATTTCAGAACAGAATTTCAACTTACTCTTTTTGTTTTGTTTTGTTTTTTGAGACAAGGGCTCACTATGTAGTTCAGGCTAGTCTTGAAATCACTGTGTAGCCTAGGCTGCTTTCTGCCTCAGCCTGATGTGTCACCATGCCCAGCATCAGTTTACTTCAGAGACACAACATTCTGTTGATAACACAGGTACATTATTTTGTGCTGTATTGGTTTAGAGAAGTTGTATAGAACATTAATAGCAGATCCTTTTTCACTATTCAAGAAATTTTATCAAAGTTTTATAATCCAAATTCCATTTCCAATTCCATTGTTAGTTCTGTTACTTAAAATAGAATTGTAATCTATTACTAAAATTGTAAGCTATTCCACAATAAAGAATTCACAAAATGAAAGATGTAAATGCCTTAATTTGGTGAAAATTATTTTCCTGTTTATGAATATTACTTTGTTTTCATAGTTCACTCTTGTACTTTTTGTTGCTTTTAGTTCAGGTAATCTAGGATTAACATTGTTTGCTAGATCTGACATTTGCTTGGTTCATAAGGTGCAATGTTTCTTTTTCTTTTTTAAAAATTTATTGTATGTTTTGCAGTGTTCATTTCCATAGCATTTGAAGCTTTTTTTTTTTTCCTTTTCCTTTTCTTGCTTTCCCCTTTCCTCCATCATAGTTTCTCTTTTCTTTTAAATAGTTATTTCTCAATTCACAATATCTGTTGTACATTTTGGAACTTACTTGCTCAGTTTTTCATACTAGTGAGACAATATGATGTTTCATACTAGTGAGACAATATGCACATGTGGGTCTTATTTATTTCACTTAGGAATATAGTCTCTAGTTGTATCTATTTACCTATAAAAATCTCATTTATCCTTCTTTATGGCTGAGTTGTACTCTATTATATATAAAAAAAACACATCTTTTTTTTGTATCCATTGATAGGCATTTGGGTTGTTTCTAAGAATTAGCTAGTACAAATTGTGCTGCTGTAAACATAGGTGCACATACGTCACTATGGTATGATGCTTTTAATTCTTCCAGGAAGATATTCAGAAGTGAATAGCTGACTTGAATGGGACTTGTAATCCTAGTTTTTAAAGGAATCTCTACACTGATTTTCAGTCTGCACTCCCACCAACAGTGGATAATGGTTCCTTTTTTCCTACAGCTCATCAGTATTTGTTATTGGTTGACTTCTTGATGATCACCATTCTTTCTGAAGTGAGATTGAATCTCAGTGTTACTTTAATTAACATTTCTTGATGGACCAGTGATGATGTACATTTTTCATGTATTTTCTATTTGTATTTCTTCATCTGAGAAATGTGTCTTCATCTCAGAGGCCCATTTTTAGATTGAGTTTTTCAATTTGGTGAGTAGGGAGTCTGATTTTTTTTCAATTCTTTATATGGTCTAGATGTAAGTTTTTTATCTGAGGGACAACTGGGTATAACTTTTTTCCCATCCTGTGGATTGTATTTTCACTCTTGGTGATTTCTTTTGCTGTGAAAAACTTTTTTAATAAAGTGAGATCCCATTTGTTCATTATTTGCAGTATTCTCATGTGGTCTGGATTTGTTCATGAAGTTTTTGTCTATACCTTTTATCTTCCAGTAAGTTTAGTGTTTCTGTTTTAATATTTAGATCTTTGGTCCATTTTAGTTTAGCACCTGGTGATAGACATGAGTCTATTTTTAGTCTTTGGCAAGTGGAAAGCCAATTTTTCCAGCACCATTTATTAAAGAGACTATCTTTCAGTGAACATGTGTGGCTCTTTGTCAAAGATAATATGACTGTGTGTGCTTGTAGTTGTGTCTGCATTTTCTGTTCCACTGATCTTCAGGTCTAGTAGTTTTTCCAATATTATGCTGATTTTATCACAGCTTTGTAGTATAATTTTTTTCAGAATACAACATTTTATTTTGAAATGCACAGAGGCTCCTCGGTTTGTTTCATATGACATATAGATGGCTTTATATTTCTTTTTGATGGTCATCAGTGCCAAGGCAGATACTGCAGTCCACAAAACACTTAAGACTCAACAGAGCTTCTGCGTGTATGTCACCTACCAGTGCACATGTTTTCCATTTACTTTACATTTGGTGAGGATTTTCTGGAGTAGATGTTCTGAAGTCTCCACTTGTTTGTTCGTTTAAATCTGAGTGCTCCTTCAGAAACATGGAAGGGCTTATTTTTATATGGCTGATAATGATGGTTACATTGTCATCATTTGTAGAAGTTTCTTTCCTCATCAGTGTGAACCTTGTTTTCTTGCAGAGCATGTTGGGGGTGATTAAATGATCCCACAAGGTCTAATAAGGACCCATCATCCTGTAGCTTCTAAGCACTGGCATCTCCATAACTCCAGTGTTCCTTATCTTCTAACTCCAGATGACCTCTTCAAGTGCCCTCTGCAACAGGCAATTCTGGTGCTTGCTCTTTGGACATAGTTCCGTGATTAGGGCTTTAGATCTTAGAACATTAGTGAAGTCCTCCATGGAGCTCAAGTCTCTCTGTAGTGTAATTTTGAGTAAGGTATTTTTTTTTTAATTTTATGTATTTGGTACCGGGTCTCACTACACAGGTTGGACTTATAGTGATCCTTCTGTTTCAGCCTCCCCAGTACTGTGATTACAGGTATGCACAATTTTTGTTGCCTTGGCTCAGCATGCCTTGGGTGGGGCCAGCGAAGCATATGGTGCTGGGGATCAAACCCGGGTCCTTGCACTTGCTTGGCAGGCAGTTAGACTGCTGAGTTATCTCTCCAGCCCTTGAGCTAGGTATTTTGATGCACCAAATTTGTCTTTGTTGCCCAAAATTTCTGTTGTTATTCTATGTATTTTCTGGTTCCAAATGAATTTTAGGAATGTTTTCTGTAGTTCTTTGAGATATGCTAATGGTATTTTGATTGGGATTGTATTAAACTGTTGTAAACAGTTTTGAGAGTATGGCAGAGTTTTCACTGTATTGGTTTTTCCTATCTATGAGCAAGGGATTTCTTTCCATTTTATGATATCCTCTTTGATCTCCTTTTTCAGAGTACTGTAATTTTCATTGTATAGATGTTTTGTTAGATTGACTCCTAACTGCTTCAGTTTTTGTAGCTATTATAAAGGGTGTAGGTTTCCTAATTTCTGTCTCTGTTTTTGTGGCTTGTAATATTCTTGTACAAGAATATTATTGATTTTTGAGTTTAACTGTATAAATTCTACTGAATTCATTTAACTTTGTAAGTTCGGTGGAGTTTTTGGGTTCTTCTATGTAGAGTATCATATCATCTGCAAATAATGATAATTTAACTGCTTCCTTTTCTATCCTTATTCCTTCTATTTCTATTATTTAATTGCTCTGTCTAGTGTTTCCAGAACTATATTGAGTAAGAGTGATGATAATGGACATCCTGGTCTTGTTTCTGATTTTAGAGTGAAAGCTTTCAGTTTTTGACCACTTAGTATGATGTTAGCTGTTGGTTTGTTGTAGATGGCTTTTACCACATTGAGGCAATGACTATCTATTCCAGTATTCTGTAGGACTTTTATCCTGAATGGGTGTTTGACTTTGTCAAAAAATTTTAAACAGTAGGACCTCAGTAACACTGTTAATTACTTTCTGGACAGTGTCTTTAGCTTGGTGGGTTTGTAGTACAGCAGCACCTTCATCAGTCTTAGAAGAGAGTGACTATGAATTATTGGTCTCCAACAACATGCCAGTGATTTTTGCCAGTGAGACTATGGTACATAGCTTATATAAGTGGAAATAACCCTTCACACAGCATTTGCTTTTGCTCTGGAGGAGGATAGATGGAAGCAAAAGTTCCTTACCTTTCACATGACTAGCAGGCTGTAACATGGAAACTTGGACTGTACATTAATATGCTGCTGAGGATTCCTACAGCATATTTATGATGTGGAACAGTACAAACAGCAGGAATAGCAGGGGTGACAGTACCTATAGGACATGGATCCATTATCTGTTAATGTGTTGCAGCATGCAACTCCAAGGTAGGTACAGTTATTATTCCTATTTTTCACATGAGAGTACTAAGGAATAGAATCCATTAGAATAGCAAGAACCACAAATGTCAAAAATAGAATTACAAAAAACTATGATATATTCTAAAGCTTTTAACAAATTAATGTTCTTAACGCACAAATACACTGCAATATAATTGTGTAATTTGTAATTTAAGTATTTATACTAAAAATATTGTTTGATGACCTACAAGATGTGCTTTTATTTGCTCCTTAGAAATTGACAGTGTTTTAGAAATACAAGTTTGTGTCTGGTGCCCTTCAAGAATGCAAGGTCTGGGCTGAATGCCTTCCTCATAACCTTTATTAGAGACCTTAGGCTTTGATAAAGTTCATGGTAGGCATCTCTGGATGTTAATTCCAAGTCACCCTTTTTCCATTCCCTTTCTATAGCTGCTACTAAAATAGTAGTGAAAAGGACTCTAATATGATTTAATAAATTTGGTCTTGGCTTTGGTTTAAGACACCAGTTATTTTTTCTTGCAAATTTGGATTTTTAAAATTACTTTTACTAGTTTCATTGTGGTGGTGCAATAGTCTAGAATGGCCTCATCTAATCATTCACTTTAAAAATTATGATATAATTTATGCACTGTAAAGTTCATCAAAGTATACTATATAGTGTATTTTAGTATATACAATAATACAATATAGTATTATACAATAACCATTACTAATTCCAGAACATTTTTATCACATCCAAAAGAAATCCTTTACTGAGTCTTGATTTCCCCTTTCTCTTCATATCTGGAAACTGCTAATCTTTTTTCCATGTCTATGGATTCACTTATTTGTATGATATAAGCAATTGACCTAATATAAGCCTAATTAACTCCCCAAAATGCTCTCTGTAAATACCATCACATTGAGAGTGAAGGCTACAGAATATGAATTTTGAGGTGACACATCTGTTCTTTACATTGGGCTATATGGTAATTATATGTTTAACATTTGGAGGGAGTACCAACCTATTTTTGCAAAGTTCCACATCATTTAACAATTACAGTAGCAATGTAGGAGGACTCCATTTTTCCATAGCCTCACCAATGTTTATTGCCTGTATTTTGTATTTTCTTCATCCTTGTTGCTTTGATTTATATTTCCTCGATAATTAGTGACATTAAATATCTTTCATATCTCTCTTAGCTATTTGCATATCTTCTTTGGAGAAATAGTTATTCAAGTCCTTTGTTCATTTTTAGAATTGGTTATTTGTATTTTATTTTATCTTTTTAAATTTTTTTGCAGAACTGGGAATTGAACTCAGGCCCTTGCACTTGCCAAGGAAGTGCTTATTCTACTGAGCCATCTCCCTAGTCCCTGGTTATTTGTATTTTAATTCCTGAATGTTAAGTGTTCTATTTATTTGGCCTTTGTCAGACATAAGATTTTCAAGTGTTCTCCCTTACTCTGTGGGTTCTTTTTTAATAGCAATCTTAGAAGCACAAAAATTTTTATTTTAATTAATTTATTCTGGTGGATTGTGCTTTAAGTGTCATGAGAAGCCAAATCTGTGTCCCTGTTCTAGAGGTTTTTTCCCATAATTTTATTGAAGATCAAATAGCAATGAGATGGTTTCAAATCAAATTAGTAGGACAGATTCAATAATTAATACATTGCATATTGTTTTCTTAGTGGTATTTGTTGTATAAGATGCAGACATGATATTCTGTTTACAAACACTATTAGAGCAGATCCCTCTATTCATTGAATTAAGAGAATGTAGCTGTATATCTATCTTAACTATTTTGAATATACAGATACAAAATGGTCATTCATTTGTATCCCTTTTTTATTTAGTTTTGTCATTTAAATATTATAGGTGTGTGTGAATTCAAGTAAAATATCCCAAAATGGTCCTGTAGTCCATAATAGTATTGGGTTTTCCCTATGTCTGGCAATATCAGCAGTGGTTGACTTGAGTCTTTTATAGCTCAGCATAATAATATGGCTTTACTTCTTATACTTCATTTTTATACTTTTCTGCTGGATGGTTAAAACCAAGATAAAGCAAGACCTATGTAAAAAGAATTGTAACTTTTGTATCTGATTAAGGTCAGTCAAATCCCCTGATTTATCCTGAGACCCTGTACTACAGTTTGTAGACCCTTTGTCTCCTGTTCTATAGTTTTAAGTCTTAAATTTAGGTCTTGGATCCATTTACAATTAATTTGTGCATTTGAGGTAAGATAGGAGTCATGCTTTTTTTTTTTTTTTTGTTAGAAATGCAATCTTTTTTTCTCAGTGGCTTGATGCTAAGAAGACATAATTGTAGAACTAATTTCCAGAACTTAAACATGGGATGTTTATAAGCTCCTATCTGAGTAGTTCTGGTCAGGCACAGTATGGCAAGCAGTACAACAGAGGGCAGAGTGCCAGGCTGACTTGTGAACAAGTTGGCAAGTTACCAAGAAATTCTTAATTTTTTAATTTTTATATTTGGTACAGATCTCACCATACAGCTCAGACTTGCAGTGATCCTCCTGTTTTCAGCCTCCCCAGTGCTGTGATTACTTAAGTCTCCAGCTCTGCATGCTTGGGAGTGGGGCCTGTGTGGCATATGGGATTGAGGATCGAACCCCTGGGCCCAGCAATTACCTAAAAAGGGGGTTAATCCATTAAGAAATGACTTCTGTGGTGGAGGGGAAAGTTTAGCTTATTGTCATTCTAACAAACTGAACTTAGGGTTCTTGGGTGGCACTTGGCTTTGCCTCTTCCAGTATGGCCTCAGACCAGGTCCCCAGCCTAAGGGAAGCTGAGTGACTAATCTATGAAATGAATGTAACATGATATCACTGATGTGGAAGTATATTAAGAGAGAAGAGCCTAGAAGTTGGCTGGATACTCCCAAGAAACAGAAGTTAAAATGGAGGTGAGGGTAAGAAGGAGTTGGAGTTGGAGTTGCAGGAGAGGGAGGAGGAGAAGTATGATAAGGACAATGATGATGAGACTGGTGAGGGAAAGGTAGATGGGATTTTGAGAAAAGGGACAAGGGACCACAGAGAGGCAATGGTTTCTGGAGAGCAAGGTGATGGAAGCTGGTGAGAGAGTAGAGTGGCAAAGGGCACATGGTCTGGATTCCGATAGCCCTGGGTTTGTATCTGTGCCATTGGGCAAATTACTTGCCTGTGCTGAACTTTTTCCTTCATTTGTAGAATGGAATAATAGCAATACCTTTTTAGATTCAGTGAACTTATGTATATAAAGTGCTTAGCAAAATGCATAGGAAACAATTAACCTATGCAGTTCACAGTTCATAAATATAATCTGCTATCTGGAAGTCTCTGAAGACTTCTGGCCATATGAGGACACCTGCTCTTTAACATTTAAATAAAAAGATAGAAGGAAAGAGATCGAAGTTCTGTAGTGTGCCTGGGGAGAGTCACATGGAGAGAAAACTTTCTCTCAGGCTCTCACAGAGAGCAAACTGGTCAAGCATTGGCCATAACTCATCCACATGGATGACACAGACAAAGGATCTACAGAATAAGGTACAGGACTACAAGATAAACCCTGAGGGGACTTCACTGACCTCATAAGAAACATAAAGTACATGTGTTGGTATATAAGTCTTGCTCTATCTAGGTCTTAACCATCCAGCAGAAAAGTATAAAAATGAAGTATACATTGTGGGTCCATAATAATAAGTTGAGCTGTAAATGGCTGTGGTCAACAACTTCTTCGGATAATTCACTATTGTTGTGGAATGCTGGACTGTGTTGGATTGTGTTGTTGAGTTCAAGCACCTAAGTTAATTGAATGACAATGGAGTGCCCATCTTTGACAGGTGTAGAGAAAGGAAGGGGTATAGAAGGGAAGAATCATGATGTGTGTGTATAGACAGCACAGTTGGGATAGATAACGCTGTACTTCTACATAATTCTGTGAGAGGCAAGATTTGTACTAATGGTGGTTGGACAGGATATTATGTCAGCTTTTAGTACTATGGACAACCACTAGGAAAATAACAAGGTAGAAAATATTAATTATTGAATCTTTGATGTAATTCAGGTATAAAAAATAAGATACACAAACAGCTACACTCTCTTAATTTACTGATAAGAGGCATATGGTAAAATAATGTCTGTAAGTATAATATCATGTATGCACCTTCTATGATACCAAAACATGAAAATAGTTTGCAGTGTATTAATTTATCAAATCCATCTTGTCAAGGTATCTTAAAACTGTCTCATTGATATTTGTACTTCAATAAAACAAACAAAAATAAACAAAACTAAAAAATAAATAAATAAAAAAAGATAGAAACCCTTACCCACCATTCCATGGACAAGGCAAAGTCTCACTCCAATTCCTTACCTCTGGCTCTAATTCCTGTCTGAGGACCACTCTCTCTTCCCATGCTTCCTTGTGCCACAAGTCACCTTAAACCGATCTGCCTCTTAGTTTCCCCAAAACATCACTATCTCAGTAAAAAGTTTACATACAGTAAACTGGCACAGCATGATAAACAGTTGAAAACTACATTGGTTGGTGAGGCTTAGTAGTGCACAGCTGTAATCCTAGCACATGGAAGGCTGAGGCAGGGTGACTGAAGCAAGTCTGAGGCCAGCCTGCACTACAAAATGAGATTCTGTCTAAAAAAAATTTATATTGGTTATTGCTATTAATAAAATTTCCTCAGTCTTGCTATACAATAGGAATTTTTCTCTGACCTTTTTCTTTTCTTTCAATTCCAACTTCTCACAATTTCTAGAGACTATTCTTTGATTCCTCAAATTGCATTCTTTTCTTTTTTTTCCCCTTGGAGCCTATTTTAAAATGTATAAATACATTAAAAATTTCACTGCTAAGCCAAGGACCATCTTATTCTAGGTCTCTATCCCCTAAAATATATGTAATTTTGAAGCTATTTTCTGTTACCATTATCTTTTCTTAGGTATGGATGTTTGAAGTGCAGGAGAGCCATATATATATTTATGAGTAATGTTACTTTGTGCTACCCTATTCTCACTCCAACCTTTATAGAAATGGGCGCAAAATTACTGTTTTGTTGAAAAGATTAAAATTGTGTGAGTAAATAAGTAGCCACTAAAGAAAAAAACTAGCATTTATTGTATAGACTGAAGACTCACTGCGAAAGTTCCTGCTTCACAGAAGCAAGGGGACTGTAGTATCAATGTCAGGAAAGCTAGAAAGAGCAAGTGATTTCCTTTCTCTTCCGCAGCAGGTGACCTCTTCCATCCTCTTTCTATACCAAGAAGGCACCAGATTGAAACAAACACTACCTTTGTTAGTGCGCAAATACATTTGCTTCTCTTAGTTCCTTCACTGGCGCCAAATTAGTCTCAAATGAGCCTTTTGGGAACCTGGTATCTTAACCTCCACATTGTGCCATGGGCATCTCACTGGATAGACACTGTGTGCACTCATCTACCTGCACTTGGTTCACAGCTCTTCCCTTTGCCTGGGACTCCTCCTCCATTCTACCAACAAAACTACTCACATCCTACTTTATACCCCCATATTCCCGGAGCCTGCTTTGACTGCTCTCCTCCTTCCCATTCCAAAAACTCTTAGTTGATATGATGAATGCAGATACATGCTGCCTTATTCTGTCATTGCTCGGTAGTCTGTATTGTGATCTCTGGTAGGTTAAAGTTCTTTATATGCATAAACTAAGCCTTATATTTAAAAAACATCTGAAGACTGTGTACAGATATTTCTCTTTTAACACCTTACCTGTTAAGCGACTCTTTGGATTTATGACTGAGGTATATTGTTAATGACCTTGGACTTAGAACCAGTCTTTTTATTTGTACAGTTCTGTACATCTTGTTTATAGAGCCTCAGTGTCTCTTTTTGTACAGTATGCCTTATTTACACAGTATTGTAATTTTTTCTGATTGCACTGTGTACAGGATAGCCTTATAATTTTATGTTCTGTTATACATTAAAGTACTGCATGTAAAGGTTATGAAGATAAAACAAAGTCATCAAGTTGGAGTTTCCTTTGGCCATTTCTTTGTTCTGAATATTGTGGTGTATGTTCTACATGCAGGTCCTCATTTAGTTACTAATTTGGTTACCCATCTAGTCATCAAACAGGGCTTGTTACATGAGGAATGTCTGCACTATAGTGCCCAGTGCTTAAAAGTTGGCCAAGACAATATTTACAGAATATTGAATTCGCTTTCTATCCTGCATAACAAATTACCATAATGTAACAGCTGAAAATAATATCCAATTGCTATTTCAGTTTGTACAGATCGGGTGAGTGGACGAGGCTCAACTGGATCTTCTCTCAGGCTACCACAGGTTACAACCAAGGTGGCAGCTGGGGCTGCTGCTCACTGAGATGTGGGGTCCTCTTCCAGGCTCTCATGACTTTTGACAATATCCTTTCTCTGGCTTCTGGCACAGCCAGCTTCTGTTAGGCCATCAGGATAGAACCCCTTATGCTTCCCTCTATCATAGGCCTGCTTGATTAGGACAGGCCCACTCAGAGCATCTCTCTTCTGAGTAACTCCAGATGGGCTCATAATGGAATAAAGATGTCTGCAAAAATCCCTTCGCATTTGCTGAGTAATGTAACCTCATCACAAGAGTGACATTCATCCTATTCACAGGTCCTGTGACATTCAAGAGAAGGGATCACATAAAGTCCATCAAGGAGTCATCTTAAAATTCTTTCCATGACATTTTCTGGGATGGTCTTGATAAAATGTTTGATTGTGCCATAAAACCCTATTTACTTCCATATAATAGAAAAAGCATCAGTTTAATTACTGTTTTCAACATAAATGTCTTCAAATAATATATGAAAGAAGATATATTTCTTTTTAATCCTTTTAGTTTGATTGTAGTTTATTTAGTTTAGAGTCAGTCTCAGTTCATTTTATTTAATCTGGCAACAATAAGACTATAAACAACAATATTCACTGTAAACAACAGCATTGAGAGAAAGTTTTCTCTTCATGTGACTCTCCCCAGGCACACTATAGAACTTCAATCTCTTTCCTCTGTGGCTCCATAATCTCCTTGTTCAGAAAATTTGGAGCTCACCTGAGTTTCATGATGTTGCAGTACAGGTTCTCCTATGTCCTGAAGTATACATCGTGGGGCCATGATGTTGAGCTGAGCTGTAAATGGCTATGCTCAATGGCTTCTTTGAATGGCTCACTGTTGTTGTAGAATGCTGGACTGTGTTGGATTGTGGTGTTGAGTTCAAGCACCTAAGTTAGTTGAATGACAATGGAGTGCCCATCTTTGATAGGTGTGGACAAAGGAAGGGGTGTAGAAAGAAAAAATCATGATGTGTGTGTATAGACAGTACAGTTGGGATAGATAATGCTGTGCTTCTACATAATTCTGTGAGAGGCAAGATCTGCACTAATGGTGGTTGGACAGAATATTATGTCGGCTTCTAGTGCTACGGTCATCCACTAGGAAAATAATTGTTGAATTTTTGATATAATTCAGGTATAAAAAATAAGATAAGTAAGCAGCTACACTCTTAATTCACTGATAAGAGTTATCTGCTCAAATAGTATCTGTAAATATAATATCATGTATGCACCTTGTACAATACCAAAACATTATGAAAACAGTTTGCAATGTATTAATTTATCGAATCTGTATTGTTAAGGTGTCTTGAAACTGTCTGATTAACATTTGTAGTTCAATAAAATAAAATAAAATAATAAAAAAAACAGCGTTGAGTAACTCAAGAAATAGAGGTATTTGTTTTAAAAGTTCATGGGTTGCAGAATGTATTGAGAATTATGAGGAATGTAGTATATACCTTTATTCCAGCTACTTGGGAGGCCAAGGTGAGAGAAGCACTTGATCCCATGTTGGATCCCAAGACACTGTCTCAAGAAAAAAAACAGGAAAGGAGGTGGGAGAGAAGAAGAAAGAGGCAGAGCAAGAGCAGGAAGAGAACTGAGATGATTTGTTATATATGTAAAAAACTCATATCTCTAGCAGGGCACAAAAAGCCAACCTTAGAGGAGTCTGTACTTTAATAAATGAGCCTACACTACAGCAGTCATTTCCCATTCTACCTTAGTTTTATTCCTGTGTACCATATATCCAAAGTTGGGATGCTATAATGCACCTGGAAAATGTGGAGGTAGTTTCCCCTATAAAGGTATATGTTTTTAGGGAGCAGCCATTACAACAGGCTTTCCTGGTATATTAAAAGAGTACTGAAGAATTAAGGACAGAAAAAAAAAATCTTCTGTTTTAGTCTATGAGGAACATTTCACTAGAAAGACTAAGAAGAACTAGTTGTTGAAACTTAATGTAATCAGTTGAGGGGGTTAAACAGAGGCTGGCAGGTTAAAGGCATTTTGGAAGGAAATTTTAAAAGTTTAAATATTGAAATTTTACACTGCGGTGCTGCGTGGGGCCCTGTGAACAGTTGTTCTGTGTTCATATGCACATTCCATGACTCAGAGCTGAAATGTGTTGTGTGACTCTTTTCTCATGTGATATAAGAAGAGCTAATGTACATGGGAGGAAAGTCAGGCACTGAAGATTTTGCTCTCCTTTGCACCTGGTCCTCCTTTTGTGTGCTGAAACCTAGTCTTAGTCCAGGGTAGAAATACAGAGTGAGCCTGTGCAGAAGGTTATCAAGCTCAAACTGACCCCTGGGGAATTTGGCTGAGAGGACAGGAAGCAAACAGTGGAGAATTATCCTTCCTCTCCCCACATTCTGTGAAAAGGTCTATTGCTAGTGATGAACATGATTTTTCTACATTTGAATTTTTTTAATATACACTGATAAAATAGCACAGCAACTTGACTAATGCTAGAAAGTAATCAGACTGGCGTGTCTGCTTCTCATCTCCACATGGTGCATGTGGTGTTAACGTAAAGAAGTCTCCTTGAGAAGATTTCATTGGTTTGCTTTTAAAAAAAGTACAGGCTTGTTATTTTTATTTCATTCATTATAATATTCACAAAGAGTAGCCCTTTTTTTCATACACTTTATTAAAATAAAATGATGAAATACCAGTTGGTCATGTTAGAGTAGTTATTACTTATGCTTATTAGTGAACTCCTCACTACAAAGGTTGGCTGGTATGAGCCACCTGGGCAGAGGCTGCTAGCCCAGGACCAACTCCTGATCAAAAATTATCAGATGCTGATGACAGCTGAAGTCAGTAAATGTATCTTTTGACTTTTACAGGGAATAACTAGTACTTATTGCTCTATAGTGGATTTAATAATGCCATTTTCAGATGATCGCACATGTTTCCTATCAAATTATGATCTAGTAAGTGACTGAGTTAGGGTTCATATTAAGGATAGATGCATAGATTTTTAAAAAAATTTTTGAGATACAGTCTCATTATGTGGTACAGGCTGTCCTTGAACTTAATATGTAGCCCAGGCTGGTTTCAATCTCATACTAATCCTCTGGCCTTAGTCTTCTGAGTACTGGGAAATAAAAGGCTGTGAGAGTGAAACCTACATTGTTTTGGACATTCCACTTGGAAATATTAACTCTTCCCTAATTTCAAGGTGACCTACACCAGGCTTCTGACCCTAGGATGGAGCTTCCAATATTTTCCAGGACTGAATTCCACATCGTGATTTCCTCTGGTTCATCTCTCTTCCAGATCTACCTTCCTGCAGTCTTTTCTTCTTTTTCCATAATTGGTGGTTATCCAGCCTCTTAGCACTTCAGATTTGAACCTCTGTCTACACTACCTTCCCTCAACCCTTGCTTTATTAAATTTGTATTTTAAGGCTCATCCGGTGCCTGTCTTCTGGTCTCTGGTGGTACACCCTCACTGATCGTGCCTTTGAACTCTTAAAGCATCACAAATATCTCTACTGTGTGCTTTAGCTCTTAATTATATACCTGCCTGCATACTGGTGATTGTTTTATAGGCAAGACTGTAAGTCTCTTAGGAGTCAAAATAAGCCTTATATTCTCTGTCCTTCACATAGTGAGTACATGAGTACAAGATAGGTACTCCATCAAAGGTATTGTTTCATGTCTCTTCTTTCCCAGTTGGGTCAAGAGAAGAATTTTTTGTTTTGTTTTTTGAGATAGGGTCTCACTATGTAGTTCAGGCTGGCTTTGAACTCACTGTGTACCCCAGGCTGTCCTCAAACTCCCAGCAATACTCCTGCCTCAGCCTCAATTCTGGGATTACAGGAATGTGCAACCATGCCCGGTAGGTGAATTCTTATTTTCAGATTGTGTGGTTCAGTACTATATAATGATAGTATAAAAAATGATTGCCACAGAATTAGCAATTACATTATTATCAGATTATAAGGATTTTAGCTATCAACTACAACACAAAATACAAAAAGAAAGAGAAGAGAAAAAAGGCCCTTGGGCTGGGGATATAACTTAGAGGTACATTGCCTACCAAAAAAAGATAAGAAGAAAAGGCCCAGAGATAGGATACATGTGTTCTAAGTATTAATTCAAATGACATCATCTCAACAAAGTATTGCTTTCTCTGCATGGCCTATCCATAAATGGTAGTTACTAGTATATGCTTTTGACATCCTATACATACCTCTAAATAACAATATTCCTACATACTGTCTTCATAAATCTGTCTCCATTCATTCTTCTTTACCCTAAACTATGAGCTCCTTGATGTCAGGGACTGATGAGCTGGCAACCAATAAATTCTTACTGAGTGAAGAAATGAAATGTAACACATATTACAATATGGATAAATCTTGAGAACATTATGCTAAGTGAAAAATAAGACAGTCATAGAAGAGTACTTTAAGATTCCATGTGTAAGGGGTATCTATATTAGTTAAACTCATGGAGACAGAAAGTACAGGGGAGTTTGGGTATAGAAGAGGGTAATTATTTAATGGGTGTAGAGTCTCTTCTTTACAAGATGAAAAAGTTCTTGAGACTTTGCACAACAATGTGAGTATAATGAATACTGTGGCACTATTTAAAAATAGTTAAGATGGTAGATTTTATATTACATGCTTTCTATCATAACAATTAAGAATAGCATTGCACACACACCCTCAACATCATCAGGACATGCTTACCACTGATTGAGCCTGTAGGTGTGTCATTGATTTTCTAATGCTGGTGGTCATGATGAAACAAGAGAGCATTTTTTTTCTGATTTAGATCACCTAGAAATAATGACATGTGATTAAGAGGACCATAGTAGTATAACTGTTTGCCAGTTGTTTGGGTATTAATGAGGTAGATACAATTTTACTTTTTCTATTAGTTTCTATATATATTTTAAAATGTTACATGGAATGTGATATGTAATTTATACCTCTTTAAAGGAAAAAAAACATGTAAATAAAAGCTGAAATTAAGACAGAACAAAAACTTAGCTAGAGACAACTGACCTTGTTCATTAGAGAAAGAAAATCAAAACTAGTATAGCTTTTTAACTTTGCCTACTTCCTGTCCACCTCTAATCAGGCTTTTTTTTTCTGTAATTTAATATATATGCAGGACAACTTTCCCCAAACTACTTAATACTTCCTCTGTTGTCTTTTCAGCAACTTTAGTGTCACACCCAAAAAGGGCGCACCTCTTTAACCCTTTCAACTCTAGAATCAAACACACCCTTATTAAATGCGCATTTCACACGAACAATCAGTATCTGTCCTCTTTGGCTGGAGAGAGAGCAGCTCCTCTGCAGGTGAGCTGACGAGAGTTAAATACAGTGGACTGGCTGGAGGAGGTGGAGGCCAGACTGTTTTGAGAAGTAAGAAGATCGATGCCAGTAATGTGGGCAGAGTTGCATTTTCCTTCCTATATTCTCTTGGCATATATATAGAAGGCAAAAAGGAAGCAACAACATGGTAAGAGACGAACTGAAGTTTTGTTATCTCATAGCCTAAGAGTATTTTGAGTTTATGTGGTAGTATTACTATTAATAATATCAGTTAGCTTCACAGTGTACTTACTGTTCAGATCCAGCAAATTCTTTAGTCTTAAAATTGTTAAACAAGTTTGTGTAGAAGGAATGGAGTAGGAGGCTGAGTTCCGACTTTGTCTTGACAGGGAATGAAAATGTGCAGGATGTGACCTGTGCTGCCTGATAGCGCCAGGTTCTTTAAACTAGGTGATCATTAGCAGCCTGCTCTTGCCAAATGTATTTGAGTTTGCTCCATTAAGCCATTCTAACAATGTCTGTTTCATAGAACCTGTTGTTGAGTGTTCTGCAAAGAACTTAGTAAATCCTTTTTCTCTCAGTTAAAAACAGCTTCTTTCTCTACACTCTTTCTAAACAGAGGCAAATTGAAATCCAGGCCCCTGGGGGAAAAAACTAGTGGGACACATTGTTTTGAGAGAAAAGGTTGATTTTCATTTTCCTTAGTGGTAGGAGATTTAGAACTCTGTTACATGTTCTTTTAAAATATAGGTTATCTTTTAAATGTGTTCTGCAGTGGGTGTTGGCTGCCTGGTGCTCTCTGGCCTGCCCCAAACAAGTTATTATGTGTTGCACATACTTTCTCTAAACAAGACTTATTAGGACAAAGAAATTTATGGGACCAGCTTGGCTTCTTATAACCTTGTCATTCAAGAAATGCTGGAGATTTAAAATATGTTAAGAGAGGAAAAAAAGCAACCTTGTAAACTTCTACAAAAGACCTATTAAGCTTTGCCTCATCAATTTGATCATAGAGGTATAAATATGAAACTCCAAATAAGTATTGGCCATTATTGCCTAGATTTTCCCTATTAAAACTTATTAATACTTAACACTTGCCCTATCATTTGCTATTTCAGACACAATAGCTTAATATCTACACTGACAAATGGCCTTACACTAAGGTGTGAGGTCTTACTCTTCCCTTAAAAGGATTCTTTCTTTTTTTGGCTGGCTCAGGCTGCCTTAAGGGCTGGTCTGGTGCGGCATGTGGTGCTGGAGATCAAACTGCAGTCCCTTGCCCCTGCCTGATTTTGCTTAAGAAGGTGCTTTAGACAACTGAGCTAAACTGCCAGCCCCCTAACTCTTCCCTTAGATGTCTTAGCAGAATTCATATCTTGACTTTTCTCCAGGGGGAAAGGTAGTTGAACCTTTAAAAGTATTTTGACAAGTGAAATTTCTGATATTCTGGTCAGCCATCTTACTAGTGCCTAATTGTAAATATCTAAAAATGTATTAAGCAGATCCATTTAACTGTAGCCTAAGAATGTTGGTAGGCAAGCTTGGGGTGGTAGGTTGGGGAGGGCTGCTGGAGGAGGTATACTGGCCAGGTTGCTCATTCCAAAGGTGGTTTTTCCTTTGAGTTTCTCTGTGATCTTAGATAAAGGTACATGGAAAGGTACCTGGTGTCAGTACTTATAGTGGCTAGTGAGAACAACATTTGAATTTTAAATGGAAATGTTGAAATGGGCAGAGCCTGCTGCCTGTGTCTCTAGGCAGAATCAGGATTGGTGCAGTGCAGGAAAGCCGGGGTGTGCAGACTTGCCTGCCTCAAGTCCGTACAGGAGTGGAGTTTGCAAAATGCAATCCAAGCGTACAAACTAAGGCAAAGAGAGGTGCCCTCTGAGCTCATGCTGCCTGTCAGTAGAGCTGTGAGAGGTGATGAAATGTTTTACTTTTCAAAACTGAAGAAGCAGATTTCTCACAATCTTCCCACTCCCAATATACACATAGTCCCAACTTCAGCCACTTCCTTCCCATCTCACCTGCTTTAAGACAGTCTAGTGGAGGAAGTGAAGAATCAAAACAAAATTCCATTGGGAGGGAAAGTAGGTCAGTCTTCCTGAGGATAGAAAGGGACTGAGTGGAAGGGACAGTAGATCCAGGGGGCAGAAAAAAAGTTTTAGATGTTGAATGAAAACCCTTACACAGAAACTTTTCTCTTTCCTCTTTCTTTCTTTCTTTCTTTCTTTCTTTCTTTCTTTCTTTCTTTCTTTCTTTCTTTCTTTCTTTCTTTCTTTCTTTCTTTCTTTCTTTCTTTCAGACAAGGTCTTGCTACATAGCCCAGGCTGGCCTTGAACTTGCAGCCTTGTGTGTTATCAGGCCAGGCCTTCACAGGGTTACTTTCATAGGCCCCAAGCAGCTCAAGTATGAGTTTCCACCAGGGTAGTAGTTCCAGTGCAGTTCTTTTGGTTCTGCTGGAGTTGTGCCTCATGACCCTATTCCAGTCCCTATACTTGCTCATCTCCTTCATGCCCTTCTTTGCTTCTTAGCTCTTTCTGTGTCTAATGTACCAGTTTCTCCCATGTTTAGATTTAAGTGCACATGCACATGTGTGTGTGTGTACACACTACAGAGGGAGGGAAGGAGGGAGTGTGTGTATCCAATGCAACCAAAAAAGAATAGAACGGGAAATGGAAGCAGAGAATGTCACAAATGTAATTATGCATATTTGAGTCCCACTCAATGGGACTCAGTTTGGACCAACTTTTTTTTTGCTACTGGAAATTGAACTCAGGACCTTGTGCTTGCCAGACAAGTGCTGAATGGAGCTTCAAAATAGATGCAACTTTGGACTAATCACTTTTCATACTGGTTTTCTCAGACATAAAATGGGGATGACAGTTACCCACTGCCCCTCCCTGACACATGGTAGGTTCTTAAGAAATAATAGTTGAATAAATTACAGAAGAGGAAAAATGAATGGCCAGTTGAGTTATATACTCATGTCCTGAGTATATAAAATGTGCTCAATGGTATAAAAAATTTATGTTGTTTAGTTATTGTGAAGTACAGCTTATATCAGCAAAATATAAGCACAGAACTGACTAGTTACAAAGCAAGTGGCGATATAACTATACAGGAGCCAAGTAATAGACTATTGCCGCCACCTCCTGAGTCTTCTGTGGGTCTTTCTGGTCATTCCTTTCCTTACACCAAGGCCAAAGCTAGGGTGAAGGGAGTGAGGCACTTGCCTCAGTAGTGAAGTTTGAGGGGACACCAAAAACCTACAGTAATCAAGATATATAATTTTAGTGCCTTTTGAAAATAAAAGTTATTGCAAATAAAGTCCATGGTGAACAAAATAACAGACTTTTAAATAAAAGCAATATCTACTATACAAAGAAGTAACTGCTATGATAATCACAGTTGCTTTTTCTTGTAGCTTCAGCCATCTATGAATATATTTCAGGACAATTCAGTTTAATGCTTTTCATCTTGGATTTCTCTTTTTTAAAATTAAAAATTTATCACATTAAAAGGCACATTACCATTAACTTACCTCACTTTGAACATACTTACCCATTGTTCTCACTGCTTTCCACATCAGTCTTCCTTCTTATCTTTAGTTGTGCTGTTGTGACTGCCTTGATGTCCTGAATTGATTCAAGATGTTTTCTAAATTCTTGAATTTCTTATAATGGAATTATATATGTACTAGTTCCTCATTTGAAGCTGCATACTTTCGATCAAAATTTTATTTATGAAATTCATCCATGATTGCAGACACCTGGAGGTCATTCGTCTCCACTGTTGTATTCTGCGCTGTACTTGCATTCAGTCACTGGTTCCCCAGTGATGAGAACTGGGATCACTGGAATAAGCAGTGTTTGTGTGTACACCTGTGCAAGTCTTGAATAGTGTGTCTCAACTTCTTCAGAGAAGCAGTTTTCAGAGTGAGTTCTGGGGAGAGTTAAAAATTCCCAAAATCTTTCAAGGGATTTCATAATAGCAGAACTGTTTTCATAATAATAATAAAATGTTATCTGCCTTTTTGTTTTCCTTTGCTGTCCCCAAGAGTATATAATGGAGACTATCCAGAAGCAAGATTATGTGCAATTGAGTTTTGCTCTGGTAGTTAAAGAATATGTCCTGAATATTACTAATTTTTTAAATCTCTTAAGTTTTAATTCCTAGCATGGGTATGATTAGAGGTATGATAGATATTATATACATAAGCAAAGGGTTTATATTAAGGATGCCATGAGGTTCTAAAACCAAAGTTTTGAGAATTTCTATTCTAGGGACTATAATAGAATAGAATTACTAATGATAATGCATTTCTTCAAGTCTGTCAGATAAGTCCAAACTGTTTTCTAGATTCAAGTACTAGAATTCTAGTTTCACTCTGATCATGTGTATGGTTCTTATTTATCCACAGCTTCTGTACTATTTATAGTTACCATTTTTCAGATATATTGGTTGTATAAAGGTATCTCGTTGTGTTTTTCCTTTTCATTCCCTTGGTTGCTAGGAACATATTCTATGAGAATCATTAAGGATGTATATAGAAATAAGTTACAAATGTGTTTTCAGCAGCCTGTAATACATAAAGGAACAATAAGAATTGTATGTTGACATGGTAGAGTTAAATACAATCATTAAAAATACTAGTGCAGAAGTACATTTAATGATATGAACCTAGTCAAAGAACAGTGTAGCAAATTGTCTGTGCAATGTGATATTTATGATACCTGAAAGAAAGCTAGTGAGAAAAATACTAATAATGGTATTTTGGGGTAGAAACATATTTACTCATAATTATGATTTTCTAATGTAAATATATATTTCTTTTATCGTTTCCATTTCCTATGTAACAAATAGCTGAGAAAATCAACTTGTAAAGAGAACAATGCTTTTTTGGCTCATAGTTTTGGAGTTGCAGCCCATGCTTAGTTGGTTTGTTTACTTTTCTGTCTGGTGAGGCAGCACATCATGGCAGGGAGTGTGTGACAGAGTGAAACTAGTCACCTCATTGCTGAAATGTGAACAAAAGGGAGAGCAAGGCCCCTGGGTCCCACATTCCCCATCAAGGCCTCTCCCTTAAGACCTAAAGATCTCTTCCTGAGACCTACCTGTTAAAGTTTTCACCACCTCCCAATCACGATAACCTGGCACCAGACTTATCATGGAAGTATTTGGGGCATTCCAGGTCCAACTATAGCAGCTCAGTTTTGCATTCTCTATTTCTTCTCCAGAGACTGGGTTAGGTGTCTTAGGAACTTTTCATTGGATCCTTAAAACAATCCAGATGACAAGTGTTTCAGAAGCTGGATTTTGTGAGAATCATTTGAGGATAATGAGGGTTGGGAATGTATTTCAGTGGTGGAGTTCTTGCTTAGCATGTACATGGCCTTGAAAATAAAAGGATAAAGTTAAAGAAAATGAGGGTCCTATCTTACATAGAATGAGGCATTCACTCATGTAGCTAGCTGCATGTCTCCTAACATTGTGATCTAACTTTTTATCTGTGTGTGTGCGCACGCTACTGGGATTGAACTCAGGACCTTGTGCTTGCCAGGTAGGCACTTAGAGAACTGAGCTATATCCCTGGTCCCAGTGATCAAACTTTTTTAAGAAGTTAACAAGGGTAGATTTCCACTGTTTGCTTTATTCTAGCTTTGGCGTATTGAAAGTGTGTGCTCCTTAAAAATGCTGTGTCATTCTGAAGGCATGATAACTCTTAGAAACTGCATCAAGTGCAGCTATCATTTTTGTTTCCATCTACCAACCAATCAGAATCTTATTTAGCCTTTGTAACTCTAAATTGGTCAGTAAAACAGCAAAATATCAGACTGTGACTAATGCCAGCCATCACTGTCACAGGGCATTATGTGATTTTTAAAGCATGCTCACATGTGTCATGCCATGTGGATTTCTCAATATCCTGTATGACAGATGTGGAATTTTTGAGAGGATAAATGATTTGATCCCTATTTAGTAGTATTCCTGAGTTTCCTTTATGAAAACACACATTCTACTTATTAAGTTGAAAAGTATTGCTAGGAAGTCAGTAACTTGTACTAGGAATGACAAAAAACAAAATTTCTGGGCAGTATATATTAGTTGGAAAGACAAAAATGATTCCATTTTCTAAAAGCACACCCACTGTTTTCTGTCACACATTTTAATGTGGTTAATTGATCTCAGGTTAGGAAGTCAAGGCCATTAGCCACCTCAGAGGCAGCCTAGGGTAGCAGTGTTGTGTTGGAAAGGCTTGTCCACTCCTGTAGAGCTGCTCCATCCAAAAGCCTCCCTGCCCTGTCTCAGGCTCCTTCCACTGCTGCAGACCTGGCTGTTCTCCCACTCCACCTCATGCCTGGTGGGAAGCAGGAGGCTATGTCCTTAGACAAACTGGTAAATGGAAATGTGCTCACTGTGAAACTGTCAAATTAGGTTTTTTACTAACAAATACCTGAGATAATCAACTTGTAAAAAGAAAAATGTTCTTTTGACTCATAGTTTTGGAGTTGCAGCCCATGCTTAGTTGGTTTGTTTACTTTTCTGTCTGTGGTGAGGCAGCACATCATGGCAGGGAGTGTGTGACAGAGTGAAACTAGTCACCTCATTGCTGAAATGTGAACAAAAGGGAGAGCAAGGCCCCTGGGTCCCACATTCCCCATCAAGGCCTCTCCCTTAAGACCTAAAGATCTCTCCCTGAGACCTACCTGTTTAAGTTTTCACCACCTCCCAATCACCACCACCTTATACTCTTCTGCCTGGCTTCTACCCAGGCTCCTTTATAGCATGAAGAAAAATTGGTGAATGATTAAAATTGTAAAAATTTAAGTAATGACACTTAGCTATCACTCCTCAAAATATTTCCCTTTCTTCAAACAAACTTATCCCATCTGTCATTTTTGGCATTTTCTGAAGCAGTTCTAGTTCCCTTTCCTGAGTTTCTTTAGTTGTGATGTTGTGGCTGCCTTAATGTCTTAAATTAGTTCCAAACATTTACCTTTTGTGACCACCTTGACTTTAGGGAAGAGCCAGAAGCCACTTGGTGCCAGATCCAGTGAACAGGTGGATGAGGGCTTTCAGATGTTTTCACGAGCTTGCTTTTGTGTTGGATGACATTCAGCAGCAGCCATCACTGTATATATTTTTTATTCATGCCCTGTAAGGACACAAAATAAGACTTCTAAAACTAAGAAATGTTTAAATTTAAGCATTCATTGTATATTTTAGTCATACCTCATGTTTGGTTGGGGGTATGTGTATGTATATATTAATCACTCAGTTGAAGCTTAGTCCTTGGTCCTTAGTACTTTAATTCTGACAGTTTAACAGTATTTTAAAATAATTATTCTTGACCACTAACATGTTGTTCTGCACATCATTCTTATTAAATTGCATAGTTGAAGATGCTTTTGTGAGTTAGTAAAAAACCTAATTTGACAGTTTCACAGTGAGCACGTTTCCATTTACCAGTTTGTCTAAACTCTAATTAGAAACTAACTGGTCATTTGATTATGTTAATTAGTATGTACACACAATCCATCAGGTAGAATAAGAAATTATTTTGCTATGAATTTTAAATTTATCTCCTTTTAGTTATACATTATGCACAAGAAAAAATACACACCAAATTAGTATTACACAGCGCAACTATGAAGTAAATTCATTCAGCCTGACGGTTCTGTTTGTGAGCAAAAGAAAATGTTAGGGACATGGTTTAATTTACATTTAGGGAGGCCTTCTGGGCTACTTGTTAATCATAATTAGACACAACAGTTGGTGTTGGTAGGGATCCCAGATCAGGAAATAGGGAGTGTAATAATCGGAGTAATTGAGGCCAGCATTGAAGGAATGTTTTAAGAAGTATGGGCAAGGACTTAAGGAAACCAAGAGTGGTTAAAGGAGTTAAAGATCAAGCTGGGCATGAAGGAAGGCAGGGTGGAGCACACTTGTAATCCCCGAGGTGGAAGCATTGCAAATTCAAGGCCAGCCTAAATTTACATGGTGAGACCCTATCAAACAGACAAAAAGAAGTTTATAATACATGGTTCTCAACTCATTATGGCCTCTTTCAAGGCCCTTAATCTTAATCTATAATCTAGAATTTTGTATTTTTTTCCTTAAAGAAGACAGTTACATACACTTAAGCCCCACAAAAATCTGGCTGTACTCCCAATCAAAGACTAGTGAAGCATACACCAGCTGGCATGTATTGAGACCCTTTCTCACCATAGCCCTGAAGGAACAAGAGGAAGCAGTAACTGGAATTTAGAGAGCAAGTGGAAACCCTGGTTATATCAGTTCACTCAGCTCGGAGCTTCCTTAGGACAGGGGGAGATGGGGAAATACTACTCTAGCTTCACTCCAGCCACTCTCTTGTTAGTGCCCCCACAAGTCCATCCTGCCCAAAACAAAGGCAAGATGATCAGATTGTACACTCCATCATAGTGAAGGGCCTGGCACACACATGAGGGTAGAGGTGTGAGCCAGCAGAGTACCCAGCACACAATGTTTTCTTAGTTAACTGAACTCTAGAGCAGAGTTGTGGCCACAAAAGGGGTTACTTACTGTTTCTTCCATCACAGCTATTATAGTTCCACTTATTTTTCTAATGATTATAATTTCAAGTGGGAAATATTTCTGAGCTCTTTTGGAAGGGGTTGAATCCAGGGAGCACAGGGATATAAAACCCCAAGCCCTTTTTAATTTTTAAAAAATTTTCATAGTGTCACTGAATTGCCCAGGTTGTCCTTTTGCCTCACCCTCTCAAGTTACTAGGATTATAGCCATGTGCCATCACATCCAGCTCTGAGCTAACTAAAACCTAATGTGTGTCTTAGGAAAATTAGTTAGAGTTTTTGAGCTATAATTTCCTTCTTTTAGGTAATGAGAAAAATTTTGGCACAAAGTAATTGCTCAGTAATTGTTAGCTAGTGAGTAAATGATCTTATTTTATCTTCCCTTCTTATTGATCCAAGTTTGAGTAGCTTTAAATAATTGGGTTTTATTGTTTTATAAAAAACTAATAATTCTTTTCCAAAACTAGGAGCCTGCTTATTATTACTATTATTCTATCATCATCATCAGGTTACTCCTGCACTTACCGTGCAGGGCCTTGAACTCTTGGTGATCCTTGTCTGTCTTAGCATCCCTGGGATTTTAGATATAGGTCACCATATCTGGAAATTATGTTTTTTAAAAGAAACTCTGTAATAATGAAAACTGAACTCTCTCATAATGATAGCTTTCAATAATGATATTCAATAATGCCTTTTTTTTTTTTTAGGATATCATTAAACCTGAAAGTCTAATATATGTACTGCCAATGTGAGCACATAAACCTAAAAGTTTTTTAAAAAGTGGTTTGTCACTCTTCTATCCCCTAATAGTATATCTTTCAATAGTGTATCTTTTGATTTTATACCATAGCATGTGATTGTTGTTTAAAGAGGCAACATTTTTAAAAAGGGCACATTGAGGTACAAGCAAAGTTATGTGTCTGTCACATACATTGAAAGGAGATGAGACATTTAAAAAAGGAAAAACTGCAGAGATGGGGTGGGCATTGGAAGGAATGACAGTTGTTAAAAGCATAGAGACAGGCAAGCATTCCTCTCTGGAAGACTGCATAGGCATGATGGCAAGAGAGGCTCTAAAGATCTAACATGTTGTACTGTGTGAAATTAGGTCACTAACCAAAAATGGTTGAATGTAGCCTTCTCATGTTTTTTAATAAGAAGCTGGTTTATTCTTGAACAGTGTTATAATCTGTAGTTATTTAGCACAAGCCAAAGTCTGCACTCATTATGGCTTGAATGGAATAGCAGAGAGTCATCATTGCCTCTCCAGAATCATTAAGAGATAGCTAAATCTTTTAGTGTATTCTGAAGGAGAGGAACCTAGATAATGTGATAGAAAATATTTACTTAAAAAACTAAAATAAAACATTTCAGTGGTTAATAAGGTTTTTATGTGAATATTTATATGTGCCTAATATAGTAACACAGGCAGTATAAAAAAGGAGAGCACAAAATTGAAAGGTGGGGAATATAGATATTATGTTTTATTTTGTTTATTTGGTGCTCAGGTTGAAACTCAGGGCCTCACTGCATCCCTAGCCCAAGTAAGTTCATTTTTAATGCCCCCTCAAAACTAGGTCTGTAATATCAAGCATCTAAATTTAACTCCATCTCTCTGCTACTGGAGATACAGAAATGCTCTTCAACTTATCATGGGAAAAGACAGTGCCTAGAAGTCTTCAGAATATTTCCTGAAATTATGAAGAGAATTTCTCATTAGTCATTCCTGCTTTTTGTGCTATTTTTCTTTTTTTCCAGCATAACTCTACATCAGATTTTTTTATCCAACTTTGAACTGTTTTCCTTTTTTCTCCTTCTTCCTATTCCCCATATTTCATTGTTTAATTATCATATGGTTCCAAAGTGTTTCTTGCTTTTATCAAAAAGTTATTTTTCCTCCAGTCAGATTTTGTTGGTATATTTTAGATACACATAATGATCACACTCATCAGAGAATTTGTACCTGTACATGGTATCACTTACATAATTTTCCCCCATTTCCCTACTGTCCATTTAACTCTTCCTCCCCACCCCATTTACAAAGGCTTGTTTCCATTTTTTACTTTTTTTTTTTTAACCTTTGAAAAACTTCAAATCCCTATTTTTACTTTTAAAAGTTGAAGGGGAAGTAGCTGAAGTCCCTATATTGCAAAGCCATACAACTAAAATTATTTTAAAATAATTTATTCAGAAAGGCTGAGAGATGCAGCTCAGTGATAGAGCTGTAATCTAATATGTGCAAAGCCTTGGGTGATCCCCTAATGCAGTGATTCTAAATGATCTTCAGCATGGCAGGGGGAGAAAAGAAAAAAAAAAACTCTTTAGGAAAAAACACCTGCCTTTTCAATATATACATATTGATATGTTATGAGACTAATGTCAAAATAACATGGCTAACCACATAATTCACAATAATATCCATCTTATTCATTCCTCACCATGTTGGAGATCTAGTGCCTTTTGAAAAACAACAAGGTGAGCTCTTAAGGAATCACAGGTGTTTTGTTTTGTTTTTTAAAGTTCCTTTTGTACATTGATGACCACATTCTAGAAGGATGCACAGGTGAGGACATGTAAAAAGATCTTGATCTGCTTGCTGGAGTCAGATCTGGGCTCAGACCCAGCAGTAAACCTGCAGAAATGGAAGTTCATGCGCCCACAGCTGAATCAGTGTGCATATTCCTCACATGGGCAGAAGGGAGTCCTGGGTAGAAATAATTTTCATGCTGTTTTGTGTAGACCTGTCTTTCTAGTAATGTCTAAGAACAGTGCTAACTCCTTGAAAAGGAAGATGACTGCTCCTTTTTTCAATAGCATCAAGTATTTGATGTCTACCTGTAGTTAGAAGTAGTCATGCATACTATTGAGAATGATAACAGGACAATTTTCCTGATGTTGATGGTTTATATTCTACCAGAGAATGAATATGAGACAATTTTTCTTTAAGCAAATTTGTTACAGTAAAACACATTGCCTTTAAAATCCCCAAAATAGTCTTTTTAAAGAGCTTGTCATATTTGCAAGTAATATGCTCTCTATATTAACCTCCAAATATAAGGTTAGATGAAGTTCCCCTAATGCAGTGATTCTAATTGATAATCTTTAAAAAAAAAAAAAAACCATAATAAATACCCCTTTGCCTGTATGTATAAAGGACATCCTCCAGTACATTAATGATTTATTCTGAATGTCATGGCCTGTAGCTCTCCTATAAATGAGAAAACATAGATTTCTGAAATTATACATAAGCAAGGTAACATTTACTAAGTGATACCTGTGTGATACCATACTGTAAAATCCTTGATTCTCAAAAAGCATGGCAGCCGGCTCTTCTTTGCCTGTTCCACACTGCTGGAGTTAGGAGTTCATTAGGGATGCTTACAATGTCCCCTAACAAGTCACATTTAACATTCACCAACAAGAACATTCTGAAACAGTCCTAGCACACAATTCATGGACCATCTCCAAAACAGTTCTATGGATTGTTCCCATCCCAGTGGGGAATGGGTGGTGAGAGGAAGCCAGATACAAGCTCTGCACAAGAGGATGTGTAGACTGCTGTTGGTAAAATGAGCAGAAGGTATTGTGCATGGTAAGAAGATAATCTCAGAAGAGATCTTGAGATTACAGTAGCTCTGAGAACACCCACCCTCAAGACCCTTCGTAGGTCCCAGAGAGCTGGGGGTGGAGGAGGATAGGGGTCTAGAAGATCACAAAACAGCCTGATGGGCCCTGGTAGCCTCTTTGCAAAATACTCCCCTTCCTAACATCATCATCTCAGTTGAAAGAGAAAGTATTGGGTCTGTGGCTTCCCATGTAAGATTTAAGACTCCAACCCCAAACATGCTTACTAACAGAGTGCCTACTAGCACTCTCAATTGAGCTTATTGTTCTCCTCTTTCATACTTCCTCAGTGAGCAAAGGAAAGTAGGACCACTGGCTAAAAAGAAATGTGCATCCCGTTTAGGAAAGGTTGTTCCTCAAAGATGTGACTGAAGACTTAGGAACAGTGGGGCATTTTGAGTCCTGCTCAGATGATCCTGTTTGGATGTATGCTTCTGGAGACCCACAGGAACCTGGCCTCTTGGGGAAAGAATGAATTCCCCTGTAAAGGAGTTGAAATTTTGAAAGGACTTGAGCAAGGCCATCCCCACCATTAAGAACGATGAAGTATGTGTACCAAACAGTACAAATGTGCCACACACTGTGTCACTGCTGTCTCCAGGGGAAAGCTTTATTTATGAAGGTATAATTTACATATAATAAATTATGCCCATTTTTAAAAAGGTTTTTACCTGGTGCATTGATCAAGAATTGCAGCGATGAAAGACTCAGTGGGATCCACTTGCCTTAAAGTGCTGATGGGCGACAGAGGCCCTGGATAGATCTAACAAAATATAGCTATAAAGTAAATCAGTGGTTTCCTGAGGGGAGAGGGTGAAGGAAGGAGGGACTGCCACTAAAAAAGAGACGTAAAGGAATTCTGGGGTATAACGGAATTCTCTCTTTTCTCTGTTGCTGAGGAACTTCAGTGGCTCTTTGCTCTTATCAGATAATTTATAAATTTGTCATACTGTCATTCTGTCATCTACAATGTGATACCTGTTTACCCACCCAGGTATCTTTCTTTTTCCCAGAAAGATGGGTCTTTTATTTTAAATTAAAATTAAGATTTTAATTCTTCACATGTTCTGGATAGAAGGCCTTTGTCAGAGGACAGTTAGTTATAATTGTTTCTCAGTTCATGAGTTTGTTTTTTTTTTTTTTCTCTGTTAGAGATTTCTTTTGCGGTATAGATACTTTTCAAAAAGATGAGATACCCATTGTTGATTCTTTGAAGTATTTCCCATGCAGTTTGGTTTTTGAAAAATTTTAAAGAGATGGGATCTCTTTAGGTTGGCCTTGGACTCTTGGGTTCAAGTAATCCTCCTGGTTCAACTTCTGAGTATCTGAAAGTACAGGCAAGTGCCAAGCACCTGGTCAGATACTCATTGAAGTGTATAGTTTGATGAGACTTTTAAAAGACAGGCACAAATATGCAGCCATCACTACAATCAAGATGGAGAAATTTGTGTTATACCCCAGAATTCGTTTAGGTCTCTTTTCAGTGGCAGTCCCTCCTTCTTCCACCCTTTCCCCTCCAGAAACTGCTGATCTACTTTATAGCTATATTTTGTTAGATCTACATTGTCTTTAATGTCATATAAGTGCCGCATTACTAAATATAACCATTTGATTCTGGCTTCTAACACCTGGCCTAATCTTTTGAGATTCATTCAGGTTGCTCCACGTTTCAAAACCTTGTTTCGCCGGGCGTGGTGGCACATGCCTATAATCCCAGCACTCGGGAGGCTGAGGCAGGAGGATTGTTGTGAGTTCAAGACCAGCCTGAGCTACAAAGTGAGCTTAAGGCCAGCCTGAACTGCATAGTGAGACCCTGTCTCAAAAAGACCAAAAAAAAAAAAAAAAAAACCTTGTTTCTTCTTATTGCTGAGTAATATTTTTTTGTGTAAGTGTACCACAGTTTATTTATATGCTCACTGACTGAAGAGCATTTTTGGGGGGGGGGGGATTGAAGGACATTTGACTTATTTCCAGTTTGGGGACTATAATGAATGAAGTTTCTGTGAACAAGTTGCTATGTGTATATAAACAATCTGAAATTCTAGGAGATTCAACAGACTAGAAATTGATAAAATAGGCTATATGGGGGTAATCAAGTACTTTTAGCTAAATTGAAGAGCAAATAATTGGTTTTGTAAAAACCAATTATTGTCAAAAGTGAGCTAGGTAAATAAATGTTAAACAGCAAAGAGAGGACTGCTGATTGGACATCTTTATGGCATGGGGAAAACATTACAACTTCATTGGTAGGAAAAAATGATGCAAACAGTTGTTTTGACAAGGACTGGAACTGAGTCAATGTATTTTCCCTGGCTACTTCTTCAGGACATGTGTGATGGCCTGTCCAGGCAATGGAGACAGACAGCCCTAAGTTCAGAGTCAGACTGTACTGGCTGTAGAGCTTGGGCAGGGATGAGTCACCTTGGCAGACAGGCACAAAGAGATTACCTGCCTTAAGGGCTGCTGGGAGGATAAAATGAAAAGCTGCATAAGTCACTTAGTGTCATAAAGATGGTACAGTAAGCATATATTATTAAAAAGACATGTACAAGCCAGATGTGCTGGGCACACACAGATAATCCCAGCAGTCAGGAGGATGAATCCTGAGTTTGAGGCCATTTGGGTTTATATCTCGAGGTCAAGGCCAACCTGGACTAGATAGTGAGACTGTCACCAAAGAACCAAAACAAACACACAAACAAAACATTCTGTAATACCACTGACTCATGAAAGAATCCAGATGTTTCCTTAGCGAGTCAGAATATTTTAATATATTATTTTCTTAAATCACACTGATTTTTTCCTGTTGGTTATAGAACCATTGAAGATTTGACTTGACCAAAATCCGTTTAGATATTAGAATGCTCTGGCCTAAGTCACAAAAGTTCCCAGTGGCTGCACAGACATTAGTCTGTATGCTAAGCAGCGAGCAGCTCTAGTTAGGAAATTCTCACCAAAAACTTTTCAGGCCATAAGTATCTCGTGGAGTTTGTTAGTGAATCTGGTTGTAGAGCACTTTCTCACTATCTGACTCGGAATGATGACATGGTGTCTGCTCCTCTGGGCCAACTGGCATTTGCGGGTACTGGCAGTGGGTCCCGCAGCGCGGGCTTTGAAGAAGCATGATTTGGGCCAGGAAGATTGCTCAGCGGCATAAGCGCCTGCCTGGCAAACGCAAGGCCCTGCGTTCATCCCAGGTACTGGTAAAAAAACAAGAAACAAGCATGAACTGCAATTAGGACGTAAGTTTGAAACCTGACATAACAGCCCCTACAAATCATAGTTGCTTCAGTCTCAGCCTCTGAGCTTCCTTTCCGGTCTGCTGTGCTCTAGCTAACACCTGGTTTGGAGAGCAAGCAGTGTCTAAAATGAATGTAGGCCACACCCAAAGGTCGGGCCTCAGCCGGGGTCGTTTATCCAGATTCAGCCAAGACACCCCACCCTCAGCTCAATCCCCTCCTCCGTGCGGCGCCCTTTGGCATACAGGTTCCAAGCGCCTTCCTGGCTTCAGGGGCAGTACCTGGTGCGGACTGTTTTGCTCCAGGCACATTAGGAGTCGCAGGGGTTTTTCCCCTTTTCGTGACGGGTACGCCCAATAAGACCGCAGGTCGTGCAGTAGAACCAGTGAACCTCTGGAGCCCAGCGAGGGCAACCGGAGCGTGACTCAGACCCAGCTTCGTACTTCGGTCCTCTCGAAAGAGCGAGACGAGCACCCCCACCCCTGTCCCGCCCCAGAAGCCGGAAGAGGCGGGGCGGCTGGGGCGCCCTGGCGTTTGAATGCCCGCGCGCCTCTCCCATTGGAGGTGCGCTCCGCGGCGTGGCTGCGGCCCGCCAGGTGCTGGTTCCTTCACTTTTTGTTTTTTCATTTTACGCGCTTATGAAACCAGATGGTTTCCCAGAGTTGTTTGGAAAGTGCGTGGTGTTTTTTTCCTCTTCCCTAACCGTTCTAGAGAGGGCGTTGTTTCAGGGAAATAATTCCGTGTCCTGTATATTTTGAAATTTCAACTTTATTGAGGTCAAAAGCAGATACTAGCAAGAACCGAGAATTGCTTATCTTGTATATGTAGTTATTCAGATCTTTAAAAACCTAATAATTAAAGGCTATGTAGTGACAATCTTTAAAGCCAAAGTTTTTGTTAGAACATAAAGACACAACTTTATCATTCAATCAGAAAATTACCATTTTCTCTTGCAATTTCTAAAATATGCTACTAAAGGGGGAAACTCGGATTGTCATAATTTCTTTCTCCATCCCCTTTTATTTTCCAGTCCAGAGCACAACCACCAGAAGACAACCGAAGGAAACCAGTTTTGGGGAAACTTGGCACTCTGTTTACCGCTGGAAGGAGAAGGAACACCAGAAACGGGGTAGAGGGCCTCAGTCCCACCAGCTCAAACACCAAATCGTTCTACCCCAAAGATGGAACCTCTTCCAAGCTTCCTGAAAGAGAGAGTGAGAAAAGCAAAATTCCGAGCAGCCAACCCAAGCAAACGGACACGAGCGCTGGCGAGGTGTGTTCCCACCTGGAGCAGCCCGGAGAGGCCGAGGCGAAGGCCAAGGCCGAGGCTGACCGTAACCTGGCAACCCCCGCGGACGCCGAGCAATCGCCGGCGTCTAGCAGCAGAGCCGCGGTTGAGCAGCAGTGCCCTGAAAGTGAATCACCCCAATTAGAACCTCTGCAGGCAGAAGGAGAGACCTTCCCAGATGTCACCACCGCTGCCAAGCAGCTGCATTCCTCACCTGGGAATTCCTCCAGGCGAGAGAACGCGGATCCGCCCGCCCGCAGTGAGGGGGAGGACGCAGCGCCAGGCGCTGGCCCTGAACGAGAGACCGCGCGGGGTGCGCCGGGGTTGCCCACTGGGGCAGAACTAGGCGAGGCCCCCAACGGGCCGGTGACTCCCGAAGGGAGCGTCCTGCGGCCGCTGGACTCGTGCGGCCAGTCCGCTGAGGACGCATCCGCTCAGCCGGGCGACCCTCTCGTCCCGGGCTCCCAGGAGACCAGCGGCTCAGCTCGACGCAGCGAGCACGCTCACCCCGCCAAAGTGTTAACTTTGGACATCTACTTGAGAAAGACTGAGGTGGGACAGGTGGACGAGCCGGTCGTAATTACACCTGGGGGAGAAGATTGCGGAGATTCCGACGACATGGAAAAGAAGGCAGGCGGTCGCAGGGCCGGACGGCGGAGGAAGTCGCAGAAATCCACCGACTCCCCCGGCGCCGACGCCGCGCTGCCCGAGAGCCCATCCCTGGACGACGCAGTGTTCGATGACGAGGTGGCGCCAAACTTCTCAACTGAAAAGAAAGTGAAATCTCCGCGGGCAGCCCTCGACGGGGGCGTTGCCTCCGCGCCCAGCTCAGATTCCAAGCCCGGCCCCAAAGGCCAGCTCCGCGGGGAGTCAGATCGCACCAAACAGCCGCCCCCTGCCTCGTCCCCCACCAAGAGGAAGGGCCGGAGTCGCGCCTCGGAGCCCGTGCCCAGCCCGCCTGCGAGCGGCCCGCGATCGCCACCCAAGAGAGCACCCGAACCCGGTGTGAACGCTAAGGGCCCCGCGGCAGACAGTGGGGAGGAAGCGGCCCGGGTCATCCCTCGTGAGCTCACGGTCAAGAGCAGCTCGCTGCTGCCGGAGGTCAAACCTGAGCACAAGAGGGGCCCTGTCCCCAACCACTTCGATGGCCGGGGGGAGGGAGGCCGAAGCAAAGAGCTTGGCAGGTCGGCAGGAACTTCTGAGCCTGATAGCTTGAAGCCCAGGAACCATTTCGGTGTGGGCAGGTCGACGGTGACCACCAAAGTGACGCTGTAAGTAGCTGTGGAGTTGGTCCAACCAGAGTTGCCTGTCCACAGGCGCGCAGGGGTGCCTCGGCAAAAGGCTCATGGTTGTCGAATTTGTGGAACTGCCTGTGTACTGTATTTTCTGTATTGAATTTAAGAGAGTGAAGGACCAGATTGCCTAGTTGAAGTTCAAGAAGATGACGTTTGGCAATTTAAGGGTTAATTCTTGTTTTTACTTAAGATATTAGGTAAATGAAGGTAAAAGTAGAAAAATCCTTGAGGCTCAGATGTTTACATGAATAAGAGATAAGACTTAATAGCTTGACAGTAGCTAATTGCATAGTTTAGTCAAAGAAAAATGTCCACACGTGGTTCAGGATAAGACATTCTTAAAACACGCAAGAAGCGAACAGTGGTGTGTTCAGTGTAACCCAGGAGCTGTGATGTGGGTGAGTCTAACGGAATACACAGACTCTCTTATGGAACTTAGTATGTGATTGTCCTAATTTTTTTTTTTTTTACAAAAAGTCCCTTGGTTGCTTAGTTCCCTCTATAATGTTAGGAAACATGCTTTTATTTTTGCTCCCAGGCTACAAGTCAGTTTTTAGTATTGAAAAGATAAATGCTCTTACTCAGAAATTATTGGCTAAGTTAAAGGGCACAAAACGTGTATGTGCTGTTAATTTTAGTGATTTTATAAATATTTATTGAGTACCTTTTACTCATGGTATTGTTCTAGACAATATGGGGGGAAAGCCCTGCAAATACAGTTCAGAGTGTTTTCCTTGAAATGTTCATTCATGGCACTTGTCGGTACTCGATTAGCAGACTAATCAAAAGTGTAGGGGAGTAAGAAATCACTGTTGGCTTTCCAGAAGCTGGGGCTTTGGGCCTTGATAAATGTGATTTCCATAGGTGGATAGGGTAGGGCTATAAGATTTGTCCACTTCTTTTCCACCTGTTGCACCCCTTTCCAATTAGCACAGGTGAAAAATTAATTAAGTGCTCAAATTTTTTCCTAAATTCACCCATTTATTAAAAGAGGTGATATTCGTGCAGTATTATCCTTCTTGAACTGAATGGATTTCATTCTGTTTGGTTCCTTGGAGAAGTAAGATTTGAAGTATGTTTGGTAAACACTTGAGGAAAATATGCTTAATGAAAAACATGAGCGATCTCACCAGCTGCCAACCTACAGCAGCTGCCTTCACTAGAGTCGGCTATTTATTCTGTAGCCGTGGTGCTACAGAAGGTGGTGCTAGAGAAGTAAGCTGAGTGGATGATGCCCATTATTTACAGACCTCTATGAGTGTAAAGTGTGAGCTTAGAGATAGTTGCTGTGAACCTGACTGAGGATGCCTCAGTTGTCTTCCAATGGGAAGACAGCAGTGGAAAAACTAGAACTGTTACTGTTTAAAAAAAAAGAGTAAACCAGACAGAAAATCGAGGCCTACTGTAGCAAAAGCCTTCTTCATGGACTGCTTCCTACTACAAATAAACCAAATATCTTTTTCTCAGTACTGATTATTTTTTAGCGAAAAATTTTCTTTATATTCATTTTATGTAATTTTGTTTTGCACAGTACCTTGTACCTGAATTGGCAAACTATTGAAATGGAAAATTAGTAATTCTTTCTAGTCTTCTGATCTATTTCTTTTTGACTGATAGGGGTTTTCAAACCCTTTTCTTCTTCCTATGACTGTAGCAAGTAAAAATGTGCACACATTATTTTTTTAAAAACAATTTGAGACTGAAGAGTTAGAAAAACTACCAGTATTCTATAGTCTGAAAAAGTGACCAGGAAGCTGCTTGTTTATGCTATTAGAAAAATCTTTTTTTTTTTTTTTCATGTTCTCTGCTGACATTTTGAAGTTCTTAAAATGATATATTTAAAATAGGGAAGGTTTTCCTGTTACGTACCTTTGCCTCTCTATATTCCAGATTTTTTTCCCCCTCTCATATTAATATAATGAAGGCATTGCAACAGAAGTTATAGGAACCTTCCTTTTAATCAGTCTCAATGAGGTTAATTGCAGTGACTCTAGGTAGGAGCACTTAAAAGTACAGAAAGTTTGATTGTAAAAGGTATTTTGATCTTGGTGCAGATCTTTAATTTGCACATATGTTTCCTATCTGAAAGGTAGCTGTTGGCTAAACTGTAGCATTTTCCATTATGTCTTAAGATTTACTTTGTTACTTGATGCATTGACTTGAATGCTGTTCCTTGAGCTGACTGGGGAGAAGTTTTAAAGGTGTATGCCATAGTATGTAACCATCTTTCATAAATTGCTAAAGCATTTCTGAGCCCCCCATTTCTGTCTTGCTGGTTTTAGAATTTAATCTTTGAGGAAAGGTTTATAAATTAATGTAATTTTAAAATTTAATATATGGATCTATGATAAGGGAGTCTAGATATTTTAAAAATATAAGGGAACCACAGTGTCTGGGAAAATTTATAGTGTATACTAAACTCAATATTTAAATAAAACTTAAAAGTTGAAAAATCTAAATTTTCATTTGTGAAGAAGTTGATGGCATGTATCCCGGGCTTTCATTTTCCCCAGAAGTTATACTTATTCCTTGCAGAGGCTCCACAGGCCCAACTTTCAAGATGGAGTCTATATGAGAGATTGAGATTTTTATGTTTCTCCATCTTTGTGGTATCGTTATCAAGTGGCTTTAAAATCTGATTGCTTTGTCTAATAGAAATTCTGATAATTCATTGAGCTCTTAAGGAATAAAGATGGATAAAATCAGAGGAGTTCAGTCAGGCAAGTATTTGTTACTGTGAGTGAGGAGGTAGAAGAATGCACTAGGCAGGAGCATGGTGTCTGAGACCACAGCACCTGCTTCAGATCTTGGCCCTGTCACTTACTGTGTGACCTCAGCATATTACTTTCTCTAAGCCTCAACTTCCTCCCCTGAGAATAGAATGTACAAATTTATATGTTAGGCAAAGCATTTATCGAGTGGTTAACAGTTGACTCCAAGTGACAGTTAGTGACTTTTATTTATCTCTACTGTTTTATAAACTATTAGACCAACTTTATTTTATTTATTTATTTTAGACCAACTTTATTTAAAATAAAGTTTTGGAACCCTTTCAGGAAAAGTGGTATGGAAATGATAGAAACAACTGAGTGGGAGTGTTATTTGTTGAAAAGAGGTAGCTAGTTTCATCTTGCAGTCTGTAGTATTCCCAGCCACAGCAAGGTTTCTATAAATTTAAGTTGAAGGGAAATAAAAACAGCTAAACCATTTACTTTTTATATAGAGAGAAGGTACATGCCAGAGAATTAAAGTAGTTTGACCATGTTCACACAGATAATTAATGAGTGAGAGGCCCAGGGCCCAGGGCCAGTGGCCAGCCAGTGCCAAACAGGGCACATTTTGTTCCTATGAAAGAAAGCGCTGTGTACATTTAAAGCCATTATTTCTGTTAGGGAGCAGTTATACCCAAGAAATGTGACAGAGAGAAGATCCTCTCTTCACCTTAGTTGTTACAAAACCAACAGTTGAATAATTTAGTAGTAAATAGTGATACAAACATACAGTGGAATTTTATGCATACATTAAAACTTTGCAAAAAAAATTTAGTAACTTAAAGTTTTTTAACTGTAAGGTTAAATAAGCTTTATTTTGTAAAAGCAAGATACCAAACCCTAATAATAGAAAAATGCCAATTCTATTAAGATATTTATACATATAGAAAGACTGGAAATGAGCTAAAATAATAATGGAAATATTCTTTAAGGAGTAGAATTATGAGTGATTTAAAAAATATTTATCTGCCTGGCATGATAGTGCGTATCTGTAATCCCCCCAGTTCCACAAAGTGAGCCAGGATCACAAGTTTGGGGTCAGCTTGAGCAACTTAACAATATTCTGTCATTATTTAAAAAAAGAAAAAAGTACAGTTAGTGCACAATAGATGTACTTACAATCAAGAAAAAGTACAGTAAAATAAAAAACATAACTAATGTAAAGTATGAAAATATATTAAATATTTATATTCTAATGTTGAGATCCCATGATCTCTTCCTCCTGTCATATCAAGCACTTGGTGTGTTGTGTGTGTGTGTGTACGTGTGTGTACTTTATACACTTGTTAGCCACTTACTTTCTTTTTCTTAGTTATCATTCCTCATATGCATACCCAAAAATGCGTTAAAATACTTGATAATGTATTTAGGATGGCCTAAAATGTATATAAGGAAGATGGTGGCTTTTCATAGTGTTCTAATACATTTGTGTATTCACTTTTTAAAACTAGATCATTAATTGTCTTTTTTTTTCTTGCAGACCAGCCAAACCCAAGCATGTGGAACTAAATCTTAAAACTTCTAAGAATTCTGATAGTTTTGGAAATGAGCACAATCTATTTAGCCAGCCAGTTCATAAGGGAAACACTGCCACCAAAATCTCCTTATTTGAAAATAAACGGGTAAATAGTAGCCCAAGACACTCTGAAGTTCGAGGCACAAGGAACATTCCTACCTCCAATAAGACATTTGTTGGGAGGGCAAAGCTGAATTTAGCCAAAAAAGCCAAGGAAATGGAGCAGCCAGAAAAGAAAATGGTACCAAACCATCACCAGAATGGTGCCCTGGTAAAGGAACCATCTGCAGAAACCAAAGTTCCTCTTCCTGAAGAAGAGATTCTCCTAGCACCCAGACAAAAGGGAGGAGAGCCCATGGAGGGTCAAGTTTCCAATTCTCAGTCCAACCAGGATGATACAAAAGATGCTAGCTGCCCCTCAGAGCCAGTGCCTACTGCTCAGATTCCTATCCAAGACCAGAAGCTCTTAGATGACCCTGAGGCAGTTGACAGCAAAAGACTTGTACTTGAAAATCTGGTTGATACAACACAAGATGTCCCCTCTGGTGGTGATACCAAAGAGCTCCCTCCAAAGCCACAAGATGCATTTTCTGAATTGAAACCCCCAGTTGAGTCATCTAAGGGGCTTTCTTCTTCATTGCCTGTTCCCATTCCTGTGGTTATTCCCAAAAATGTATGTGTTCCAGCTCCCATAAGCAGTTTTCCATGCACTGACCTAAAAGCATCAGAAAATCATAATGGATGTATTTTGCCTGCATCTCATCATAGTGAGAAAATTCCACTCTCCAAAGTCGGAGGAAGAGGAGAAGCAAACCTTCCATTATCCTTAGAAAACAGCCCAGAAGCTGGGGGAAATGATTGTCCATCCAAGATCCTTGTCCAGGTCAAGTCTTTTGTACTTCCAGTGGAGAGCACCCAGGGTATGAGTTCCCAGATCATCTCAGAAAGCTCTGAAGTTAGAGAAGTGCAGTTGCCAAGTTGTCACAATAATGAGCTTGAGGTGGTTTCCGTTGCAAGTTGTACTCCCCCGCAAGAGGAAGTACTGGGTGATACAAGCACATCAGCTAAACACACTTGTTGCAAAGAAGAAGAAATTGCAAAATCTGACTCACATGTCGTGCCAGCTGAATCCAAGAAAGCTCTACCTATCCAGGCTCAAAGTGAGGGCAGCCAAATACCCCCGATGGCTGAGTCTAGTCCCATTAACTCTCCAAACAGCAGAATTTATTCAGAAACTCCTCAAAGTCCAGATAAGAATGTTGTAAATAGCCAGGATACCCCTGTTAGTATTTTGAATGTCTCTGCTGGTAGTGATGACAGTGTATTTGATTCTTCTTCTGATATGGAAAAATTTACTGAAATTATAAAAAAGATGGACAGTGCAGTTTGTGTGCCTCAGAAGAAGAAAAGGGCCAGAACGCCAAACTCTTCTGCCCCTCATTTTGCTATGCCTCCTATTCATGAGGACAATTTAGAAAAGGTGTTTGATCCCAATGTGTTCACTGTTGGTTTAGGGAAGAAGGAAAGTCAGCAAGAAATGTCACCAGCTTTACATCTGATGCAGAGTCTGGACCCCAAATCCAAACTAAGACCCAAACGTGCATCCACTGAACACAGTCTCCTCTTTAAGTCCATGCACTCTAACACTAATGGGAAAAATGAATCTCGGGTGACTCCAGAGATAAATGACAAAGAGAACAAGGATATCATCAATGGTGGAGTTAAAAGGTCGAGGCTAGAAAAAAGTGCACTTTTCTCAAGCATTTTATCTTCTTTACCACAAGACAAAATATTTTCTCCCTCTGTGACATCAGTCAAAACTATGACCACGTCTTTTAGCACTTCTCAGAATAGTTCCCCATCTCTGACTTCAGTGGGACAGCCCATGACTGAGGCTGCCCTGCCCAGTGGCCCTGATAAAGAACAGCCAAATCTTCTGCCCCACAACTCCCTAAAGGTCTTCAATTTCAACTCATTAACAACGTCTCATTCAAGTTTGAAAAGTCCAAGCCACATGGAAAAATACCTGCAAAAGGAAGAAGCCAAAGATGATCTGAATTCACGAAGCAACCTGCATTTGCCAGAAACTAAACTTTCCAAACTCAAGAACAGTGATGATATGGGAAAAACTAATATTGAAAGTGTTCTTAAGTCAAATTCACCAAATGTTGGAAACAGTGACACTGATTTCACAGGTCTCTTCAAATCAAGTCTGTATGATCCAGGCATCTCTTTTTCTGCAATGTCATTATCGGATGGAACGGTAAGTACCAATGTGGTGTCATTTAGGATATTTATAAGGCTAGGGGAGAGAAGAGTGGCGAGCACTTCATGCTATTCTTTAGAAATAGTTATGCTTGTATGTGATATTTTTGTATTCAAATGTGCAAGACCTGTATACAAAGGATTGAGCAAAAAGGTTTCAGACTTCTCAAGACATTTGTGGTCATTAGGGAGAATGAGCTACATATTTTAAGGTATGTGTGAATTCACATGAAAAGTATAGATGAGAGTTGAGTTGAGAGAGTTCTTTTCCGTACTCTCTGTACTTAGAATTTTGTACATTTGTGAAACTTCTTCCTCTATTTGGTATGGTCCCTCCCAGCAAAGAAATGTTTTTATGTTCTTTCATACTATGAGGTTCACCCATTATTCATAGGAATGTTTCTCCCAACCATCTAAGAAAGAATTTTCTGTTAACTAAGAATTTTCTGAAAACTAGGAATTAGTTTTCATTGATGAAATGTTTTTCCTGCAAAGTTTAGAGGCATTAAAAACTTTCAGTTTACATTGGAGTTTTCCTTTAATATTATAGTGAGGATCACAAATAAGGACAGTGATTTCTCTATATCTTTTATCTAATTGTCAGAGATTTCCCTCTTGTTTGGTTTTTTGGTTTGTTTCATTTTATAGTACTGGTGTTTGAACTCAGGACCTTGTGTATGTTAAGTGCACTCTTAAGACTTAGCAACACACCCTGCCAACAAGTTATTTTCCTTACAAATTTTGCATTTGAATTTGTGCCTTTCTGTTCCCAAGCTTGATACTCAACCTAGCAAGGACAATGAATGAGGAATGAATGAGGAAGACAAAGTATCAGGGTTACCAGCTCATCTTTCTTTGCCAGGAAATGTGAATGGAGTTTAAATCCTGATGGCCTACCCTGTGGGCCAGCAACTTGACAAGCATAAGATTATGACAAGTAGCGAATCCCTTGTTTCCATCCTCATCTGGATAGGACCCTGAAGCATGTTTCAGAATGTTGTGTTGGTTTTGCTGCAATCCTGTCATTGAATGGGATTTTAGAAGCTCTTGCAAAATGTATAGTAAAGTTTCTAACTGCTGTGCAGATTCTCCTTTTCATGTGACTATGCAAACAAGTGTATTTCCATTTTGGTTTTAGGATGTGTTTACATTTTAAAATTATTGAGAATCTCAAAGAGCTTTTTTTGCCGGGCGTGGTGGCGCATGCCTGTAATCCCAGCACTCGGGAGGCTGAGGCAGGAGGATTGTTGTGAGTTCGAGACCAGCCTGAGCTACAAAGCGAGCTTAAAGCCAGCCTGAACTGCATAGCGAGACCCTGTCTCAAAAAGACAAAAAAAAAAAGAGCTTTTTATTTGTATAGGTCATACCCATCAAAAGTTGTTATATTAGCACTGAACATTGAGTAGTATTTGAAACACTAGGTAACACTGGTCTTCAGAGCATTGACATCATCTCATGTCGTGGAGCCTTGACTCTTCTGTGTGTTTATGAGAGGAAGATAGAAAGGACAGATAATCTCTCCTTATTATCAAAATAGTGTTGGCCTCATGGACACTCTGAAAGGGTATTGGACATCTGGGTCATACATAGAAAGCTACCCCTGCCTATAATCATCAGATTCTTCTTTCCAATAGTTTCTGCTGGTCCACTTCCCCATCATTGTGACTTTGTTCTTTTTAATTAATCCAACAAGTCTCACAATAGAATATACAGTTTCCTATATAAAAATGAAATAAGTTGGAGTAAAAAGGAGAAATAGTGCTTTTTTTCCAGATCTTTTTATGAGTTTTTTTTTAAACTTATCTTTCTTTAGGACCTATTTTGTGGATTATGTGACAGTTCTATCTTTAATGTTTTACTAATTTCATTAAAAATTTAGGCTTTTCCTTCAGTTTATATACTCCTAGTATATATGCATATAACCACATACGTGCATACATACACACATATAAATAGTAAGTAAATGTCATGTTGATTTCTAATAGTGCTCAGTAGGGCCTTCCTCTGTTCTTATGGGTATATTCCACTCTGGTATGATGCAAGAGGTAGCAGATCAAAGCAGATCTCAGAAGAGGCATCCTGGTTAACACTGAAAGTAGTCCATGTTTTGTAATATTTTTATGTGTATAATTATTATTTTTATTATGTTGTTCATTTCTGGTTTTACTGGTCTTGTCAGATGGTCTTCAAAAATGATTAGTTTTGAAGCCATATAAAAAGGTATTCTGTCCATTAAAAGGAGACACTAAATAGACCATGTGCAATGTACATTGTCATATGTCCTATATATAAATTTAGTTAGACTGGTAGTTGTTTATGTGGTGGTAGATGTTACTATGAAAACACAGTATTTACAAATTCAGGATGGTATATAAACACATACAATTGACTCAGATTTTTGTTAGATAAGTGATTAATACCTCCTAATTTCTCTCATGTATTTGAGATAATAGTAAGATTATTTGAGTTATAATTCTTACTCTGTTGACATGAAACCTAGGTCTGACTTTTGGGCTCTTGAGTTTTCTAGCATTAGTAGAAATACCTTCTATATTTAAATGAGAAGAAATTGAAACAACAAATTAAGTTGGTGGGGAATACTCTTTAATAGCATAAACTTAAAGGCAGTGTTAATATTTGACATAAAGTAGGATAGACATATTTCAAATATGAGAAATTGTGAGGTAAGTGTGATTTTTTTTTTTTAGATAATCATAGGTAAAACAGACTGTTGTGTAAAGTAGTAATTGTTATATTTTTATTCATTTGATTACAGACACTTAGAGGAAGTGTCCAAAACAAAGTCAATCCTAGACCTGGGAAGGTAAGATTGTTTTCTATTTCTAGTCTTTTTATCTCGTCTGTTGGAGTATAGTAAAAAGTACTGCTACTTTCATTTTCTCATAGGTGGTGATATTCAGTGAACCAGATGTTTCTGAGAAGTACATTGAGGTTTTTGGTGACATTCAGGATTGTAGTTCTTGGAAGCTATCTCCGGTGGTCCTCATAAAAGTTGTTAGAGGATGGTAAGAGTGATGGCTTAGGTTTCTGACTTACAGTATGTGTTTTTCCTTAATTACCTTTATGGTCTTATTTATTTATAATTATTCCTTTATCAGTGTAAAATGCAGAAAATACTCTTTGTGGTAAAGAATTTATATCTATATATTCTTAAAATTGAAAAAAAATTATTTGTGGTTATGAAGGCCTTTGCTAAATCTCCGGCTCATATTTTATTTTGAGAGATGCAGTCACTAAATTGGTTAATTGCTTTGGCTGTGTTCAGACTTGTGATCCTCCTGCCTTAGCTTCCCAAAATTCTGGGATTGCAAACCTATGTTACCAGGGCTGGCATATAATAGGATTTTATTTTATTGTATGTACTGGGAATCAAACTCAGGACCTTAAGCTTGGCAAGCAGGTGCTGTAGCATTGAGCTAAATCCCCGGCCCCTGACATAAGATTTTAATGATGTTTCCGTTTATAGGAGTGATACATGTTCAGGATAGGAAAAACAGAAAAGTGTGGTTTTCAAACTTTTTTTGCATATATTTCCATGTAACACTGCTTTGCATTAACTAAGACCAATATTATACTTGTGGCTGATGAGTTTTAAATGAGTTTGATGAGAATTGCACTATATAGTCATGCTGCTATGTCAGATGTGTCTTTAGTAAAGACATTCTGCTAACTTTTTAAATGACACTTCGGTGAAAACCTAAAGTTTACAATGTTTTGGCAAAAGATTGTTTTAAGAAACTGGTGAAATATGAACATGTCGACAATTTCTAAAATTGGTTTACTAGTTTAATTGCCTCTTGGAAATGCGTAGGAAGTTGAATAAAGAAAAGCAAGTTTTTAAAAAACATGTATCAGGTATAAATACTTATTTTTGGTATCTATAAACTTGTTTGAAATAAAGAGGATAGACACCTCCATTTGATTAAATACCATATCTTTCATGGTAGGTTTTTAGCTATTTTAATATATACTCAAAATAATCACTAGTAACATGTGCTTTCATTCATAAATTTGGAGACTGAAAATTATACTAAAATTTTTGCATAACAATTTTATTTTTAATAGAAGTTTTTAAAAATCTTCAACTTTTGTCAGCTTTTTCTTCAAAACATAAGCATAAGTTTAAGAGCAACACTGTTGATTATTAAACTGAGGATTTTCTTGATGTTTGGCATTTTGAGAGAGAAAGTATTTTCAAAATCCTTTCCAAGCCAGGTGTAGTGATACATTCCTGTAATCCCAGCACTTAGGAGTCTGAGGCAGGAGGATCGTTGTGAGTTCGAGACCATCCTGGGCTACAAAGTGAGCTCAAGGCCAGCCTAAACTGCATAGAGAGACTCTGTCTCTTCTTTCTTTCTTTTTTCTTAATCTTTTATTTATTTATTCATTTGGTACAGGGTCTCACTACACAGCTTGGACTCATAGTGACCCTCCTCTCTCAGCCTCCCTAGTAGTGGGATTGTAGGTGTGTGGCACCACACCTAGTTTCAGTGGCTGGTGCAGCATGCCTGGGGTTCTTGAGCCAGCACAACATGCTACTTGTGTTGGGGTTTGAACCCAGGTCCTTGCACTTGCCAGGCAGGCACTTAGACTATTGAGCTATTTCCCCAGCCTTCAAAAAGGCAACAACAACAACAACAAAAAATTTCCATTATGATGCATGTAGTCCTTTGTGTCAACATATCCATTGATTTGATTCTAGTAAGTAAAATTCCTCTAAGAAAAAATTTTTATACATGTAAGGAAAAAACAATCATGCTATATTAAATAAGCATTGATTTTATTTGTAAGTCTCTACTGAGTGGCAAGTTCATAGAACACTGGTAACACTGTAACATCTATAGCAATAACCCAAATGTTCTCTAAGATCTTGAATTATCAGAAGCTTAATTATACCCTATAAAGTTTGTTTCAAGGAGAATCTTTATTTTATTTATTTGTTTATTCATTCATTCATTCATTCATTCATTCATTCATTCATTCATTCATTCATTTATTTATTTTCAGTACCAGGGATTGAACTTGGGACTCTGCACTTGCCAGGCAGGTGCTTATTTTACTGAGTTATCTCCCTGGCCCACTTTTTTTTTTTTTCTTTTTCATGTTATTTTAGTTGCTAGAGGATTTGTTACTGAAATATAGTAGTTTATTAGCCAAAATATTTGAGTGTTGGTTACTGAAATATAGTATGTTCATTAGCGAAAATATTTGAGAGTCAGAACCCCTTTCACCAAGACTGACTAATGGTTTTGTTTCTTTATTATTAGTTGGATTTTATATGAGAAACCAAATTTTGACGGGCATTCCATCCCCTTAGAAGAAGGTGAATTAGAACTCTCTGGGCTCTGGAATATAGAAGATACTTTGGAAGGAAATGAGGAAGTAAAGTCTGATAATCCTGTAGTGATTGGCTCAATGAGACATGTGATCCAGGTACGTGATAATAAATCTGGGTTTTGTTCGCTCAGGAAATATTTATTGACTGTGAGAAATGATTCTTTAAAAAAATTTTTTTTTAATGTATTTGGTTGTTGCAGGGTTTCACTATGCAGCTTGGACTCATAGTGCTCCTCCTGTTTTCAGCCTTGCCAGTGCTGGCATTATAGGTGTACGCCACTATGCCTAGACACTGTGGCTGATTTAGCTTGCCCTGGGGGTGGGACCAGCATTGCATGTGGTGCCAAGGATTGGTCCCTGTACTTGCCTAAGCTTTCCTAAGCAAGCACTTTAGTCCACTAAGCTGTCTTACCAGCCCCAGAAATGATTCTTTCTTTGAGAATTTTTATGTTTTAAGAAATAAATGAGAAAATGGGTATATATTCTGTAATAAGCATTTACACACCTTAAAAGAATTAGAAAGGTACATTCTAGTTAGGTAGATATTCTAATTGGTTGATAATTTTTTTATTGGTTAGATAAATCCTTTATTCCTGGTCCCCATTCCCATCTTCCAAAAGTACTTTACTTAATAACCTGATTGCATTAAGTTTAGGGATTCCTTGGTCTCTCAGTGTACCCTGGGGAGAAATGGCAGCAGAAGTTAGGAAAAGATAGACAAAAGCTGGGTTTAGATAGAGGTCTCTGCCTAGTAGGCAAAGGACCCTCCCCACAGCAGTGTACTCTTGCGAAGTTAGAATCAAGAGGCACAAGGTTGCCTGGCAGCTAATGGTTGAAACTGGCGAGGCAGGATGTTTTTTCAAGATTGACATAGCTTGACTACACTCCCATGTATAATTAATTTTCAGCTTCAGCTCACCCTAACGATTAAGGTTTTGTTTTGTTTTTTAACACTAGAGATTGAACCCAGGGCTTCATGTATACTAGGCAAGTACTGTGCCACTAAACTACTCTGTCCCTTTCTTTACTTTTTTGGTTGCTGTATGATTTCTGATTACCTTGAGTAGTGTATAGATGTTCTGTTTTGGAAAGATAATCCAAAGTTAGCTTATAGTTGAGCTCTGAGGTTCTATGTACATTAAAAAAAATAATTTAAATATTTGAAGCCACTTTATTGATTAATATGTTTTAGCTTCTTATTCATTGATGAGAATTATGATATCAACATCTTTCATTGTTACTCATGAAATTTGTAAAACTAATTAATGGTGTCTTCCCAGCGGAAAAATTGAAACCCCAAGTTTATATAATAAAGATAGACATCATGAAGTACAAAAGAGAAATGGAAGGTTCTAAATGATAAGGAGTAAGAATAAACAATTTTTAGCAGAGGAAAATAGCTGTTTCCTATTTTGACATTCCTGAGTGTCTTAAATGATAATTGATATTCTAAATACTTAGACTTTTAATAGTTTCAAGTACATAATATAATATGCCATAAATGAGACATACAGAACATTTTAAAAAATGTTCTCAGTGGAATGTTTTTCATATATATATATTGTTCTCTTGTTTTGTTTGCTGGCTTAGGCTGCCTTAAGGGTGAGTCTGGTGCGACATGTGGACTGGGGATTGAACCATAAGCAGGCGCTTTAAACAACTGACCTAATGCGCAGGCCCCTTCCTTATGTTTTTACTCATTGTTCAAATATTAATAGTAAATAGTGTTTAAAAAATATCATAATCCCATCATCATGAAATGTCCTGTCCCTTCACATTTTGAGGTCTTTAATGATTACGATACCTTTTAACCTTGCAACACCTTGACGATAGTTGAAGACTCCATGCAGCCATTCTATAGCTTCTCTGTGCTTGGATAGTTACCTCAAACCCAGAGCCAGCACTTCTGTGATCACAAAGTCAAGGCTAGCTGAAAGAAAAGTGTTCCAAAATGTTAGTAAATATATTTCTGATGATTACACTTTGAGTGTAACTCTGAGATGAATGACAAAAGCAATATGCCTGCCCCCAGATAGTCATAACATGAAGTTATTAGTGTGAATAGGAACGAGATGAAATAGCACCTGTGAAATGTACATACTTAAGGCTTATTTTAATCAGTTGTAAGAATAAAGAGTAATGAACTTTAAATACTTGGTATAACTGTTATTATAGATGTGTTATATGTGTGTGTATTTTTTTCAGGATTACAGAATTAGTCAGATTGACTTATTTACTGAACCAGAAGGCTTAGGACTACAGAATTCCTACTTTGATGATACAGAGGAAATGCAGGGATTTGGTGTAATGCAGAAGACATGTTCCATTAAAGTGCATTGGGGAATGTGAGTATTTGATTTCAAATCGAGTTTTAATGAAATATTTTTGTGAAGATAGTATAAGAGAAAGGACTTAAAAATATTGTTTCTGATTTATTGTCCTGTTATTGACTAAAAGATATTTTTATATGGTACATAAAATTCTGATTCTTTTGTACCCATGTTGCTGTGATTCACCTCTCTTATTAAATAATAGCAATTTATTAGAGGAAGACAGAATATATTTTTAATGTAGGGCTTTTTCCTTATCATAGAAGAACCTGACTTGTTCAAGGCTGAGTAACAGATTAGGTCTTCATGGTAATTGAAACCATGTGCCCTGATTTTAGGTGGGATGGGGCCAGCATACATGGCACTTCCTTTAACATTTTTACACAATAACAGTTCCTAGGATGGAAAATTACAAAAATATTTGGAAGGAAATGAAATATTAAGAGATCAGTTAAGAGAGAAATTGGGATAAGAAGTACAGATAGCAGTCTGAAAGAGTGGGGAAGTTCATAGCCCAGGGCCTATGAGAGATGCCCACTGAGATGCAGGGAAAGCCCCCACAAAGGTACTTTATATTTTATGTAAAATATCCTCCTTTTATGATTTATTTTGTATATGTTTTCTAATATGCTCACTGTATTGGTTCTGCGGTAGTATGTATTCTCAGTGCTCGGCAGTTTTCCATGATGAAGTGAAGGATTATAGTGTCTGCAGTGAATGCTGGGGCAGTACTTAAGTTTAGACTTTTTCACTCTACTGATTAAAGTCTTGGTTTTTATTGTTTGTATATTGGAGAAATGATTTGGTTTTACAGAATGTGGAACTGGGTAGATTTAAGATCACATAATTTTTGGTCTTAAGAAATCAAGAACTGATATCTTTGGGTAATTTAGTAGGAGTATGACTACAGAGACTTGGGCTTACAGTAGCAGCAGCCCTTAAAGTGGTGAATGCTTGATGTCTTCAAGAAAAGTTATGCTTGCTTTCTGACATTCCATAGGGTGTGCCAGGAAAAAACTGATAGAAATTTTGAGTGCTGAGCTGGGTGTTGTGACACAGTCCCAGTTACTCAGGAGGCTGAGGCAGGAGGATTGCTTGAGCCCAAGTATTTAAAGCCAGTCTAGGCATTATAGTGAGATCTTGCCCAAGCAAAACACAACAACAATGTAAAACAAGACAAGAAATTAGAGCAGTGAATTTTGACCTAGTCCAATGAGGAACTTTCTCATGGTTAAAGTAGTTGAAATGGAAGTTAGCTGTCTTGTCAGGCAGTTTCTCATCCCAGGTATTCAAGTAGGTGATAAGACAGTTTATCTAGAATTTTGTAGGGAGAGTGAAATGTGAGTTAGCTATCTCTTTTATGACCATTTTATTTTTTTATTTTTGGAGGGAGGGAATTGAACTCAGAACTTTGTGCTTTCCAGGCAGGTGCTATACTAATGAGCTGTATCTCTAGCCCTATTCTTTTATTCATTTGCTCTAAAATTTTTGAAATACAATACACCTAGAGAAAAGTACATGGAAGATAAATGTGTAGTTAAAGCAAGGAACAAGTTAAATAACCAATTAGAACATGCTCAAATAAAAAACTAAAATACTAACCCTATCCCTGGCAGTGTTCTAGAAGCTTTATGTATACTTCCTTAATCAGTTCCCTCTTTCTAAAAGCTGCTCATCAGTTTTAGTTCATTTTCTATTGCTATAATTGAATACCACGGGCTGATAATTTACAAAGAATAAAGGTTTATTGACTCACAGTTTTGGAGGCTGGAAGGTGTAAGGTCAGGGTCCTGTGCAGCAAAGTCTTTCTTGCTACCTGGAACCCTTTAGCTACTATAAAGTGGCAAGAGAGGCACCCTACCAGAAATAGAGCTGAAGTCATTTCTGTGACAGATTCAGTGTTGAGACAACTGTTAGCCTGTGAGTGTATTATTCCATTCCTGAATGCAGAGACCTCTTGATGTAATCAACTTTTCAAGGTCCTACCTAGTCCTACCTCTTCATACCTTATAGTTAGCATTACATGAGTTTTGGTAGAGACATCCAAACCATAGCACAACCTCTTCCCAAAGTGTGGTAATAGCAGAAAGGACTGTAGTGATGGTTTGTCAACATCCAAAGGGAAAAAATGAGAAATAATGCAAAAGTACATTTACTGGAGCAGAACTTGGTGTATAAAGAATAATTTTAACTTAATTATTTCCTTTTGATGTATATTTTCAAGGACAGTATTTAGTTTAATTACATCAATTGATTCCCTATACCTGTAGATCTTAAAAAGCTATAAAAATAAGGTGATAAATTTAGAAAGAAGAATCAAGAAAACTTTTTTCTGTGCATGGCCTCTCTAAGGTCATCAAGGAACTGGGGACTCATAACAAGTATAAACTGAATAGTATCTGAGGTGACTGCATCTCAGTAAACCTAGTAATGAATGAATCGTCTTCTGTGTGCTCTTCTAGAAGCTGGGGAATGCAGCAGCAACACGATACCGCTGCTCTCATGGAACTACCTATCTAGTAGGAAACACAAATGCATATGTAATGTAGTAGGAGGTGAAGGCCACAAGAAACACATCACAGAGAAGGACAAGGCAATGCTATTTTATTTGGGGGATAATCAATGCTATTTTCATTAGGGTCTCTTAACATAGTTAGGCAGGGACCTGAAGGGATGAGGGAATCTGTAGTAGGGATAGCAGAGGGGGAGGAGTGTTGCAGACAGAAAGCTCACTGGCTGCTGTGTAGAAATATACTGGAGAGAGAAGGAGGAGTGGAAGCAAAATATCAGTTAAAGTTGCAGTCATATAAACATGAGAACAAGGTGTTGGCTGAGGCAGAGTGATAATGGCATTGGGAAATGGTCAGCTTTGGGTATGTTTTGAAGATAGAACTGGCAACATTTTCTCCCAGGTTGTAGATGGGATGTAGGGCCTGAGAAACATCCAGGGGCTGGACCTGCAGCATGTACTGAGATGGAGATGACTTGGAGGAATGGGGGTGGGAAGAAAAGTGAAATTCAAGAGTTAGTTTTGGACACTGTGAATCTGAGTTGCCTGTTGTACATTAAGTAAGAAAGAGTACAGGGGGTAAGAGATGGAAAGAAGGATGTCCTCAGTACACAGAAGAAATTAGCCACAATGTGAGATCCTAGAGTGGGGAGTAAGGATAGTTGAGACATCTTTGAGCCCAGACACTTTTATATTTTGAGATTGGAAGGAAAAGTAATATCTAAGCAAAAACAAACAAACAAAAAAACATGCTTTCACTTCCTTGAATTTGTTCATGTTAAAAGAATCTATGGAACAGGGACTGGAGTTCAATCCCCAGTGTGCTGTACTGGCCATGCACTGGGGGCATGCTGAAGCAGTGAATGAGGCTAGGTGTGGTGGCGCCCGCCTGTGATCCCAGCCCTTGGGAGGTTGAAAACAGGAGGATCACTGAGTCTGATCTGTGTAGTGGGACCCTGTAGATCTTGTACTAAAATGCAAAAAAAAAAATTAATGGAAGAAAATATAGGGCTGGGATATAGCTCAGCAGCATAAGCTCCTGCCTGGCATGCACAAAATCCTGAGTTTGATCTCCAGTACTACCCCCACCAAAAAAAAGAACCTATATACACTTTCTGAAAACATTAGTCTTAAGAAATGCCACTTTCTTTAGAAAAGAATGAGAAAAGATGTAGATTTTAATCTCAACGTCTGGAAGGTTTCATGACTCAGGCTTTGGCTATGCCAGAACATAGTGAACTAACTACATTTAAGCAGCACCTCTTACCTTTGTAGGGACATTAGCTTAGCCTCCTCTGTGGTAGTTACACACCTGACCTAGCTTACAATTTTTGATGGGGCTACAGAGACAGCCATCTTTTTTCTGGCTGTTCACTTTTGTTTTCCTTAGGATCAGGAGAGCTGCCTTGGATGTCAGTTCAAAGTCTGGGCTTAGTGAATTTGGTTGGTGAGGTCAAGGTGGTTAGTACTTCTACAGCTCTCCAGGGAAAGTCTGGGTGGTTTGAGAAGATTTAACTAATAATGAGTACATGAGCTCATTTTGCTTTTGTTGGTACACCTGTGCCCAGAGCTGGAATAGGAGTTCTTGCTGTGGGACTCTTTTCTAGATTCTTCTAGGAAAAGTGTTTCAGGGTCCAATCACCCTAGATTAGGCACATCTGCACAAACACAAAACTTCCACCATTAAGTGACCTTACTGGAGGAAACAGGTAATTCCTAACTAACCTTACCTTTCAGATTCTGTTAAGTGTAATTTGCTTATATCTTTGTTTTAAATACTATAAGTATGTAATCTCAGCAACCATCTTCCTGAGGTGAAGGTATATAACTACATATACTGGAATGCAGATGTTCTAGGCAGGTTTTGTTTTGAGACAGAATGTTGCTTTGTAATTCAAGCTGGCCTTAACTCATTATGTGATCTATGTTGGCCTCAAACACATGGCACTCCTCCTGCCACAGCCTCTCAAGTTCTGAGATGACAGGCATGTGCCACTGTACCCAGGCAAGGGACAGTTTTTATTTTTATTTATTTTTTTGTCTTTCTGAGACAGGGTCTCACTATACAGTTCAGGCTGGCCTTAAACTCACTTTATAGCTTAACAATCCTCCTGCCTCAGCCTCCCGAGTGCTGGGATTACAGGCATGCGGCACCACGCCCGGGGGGACAGTTTTTATAGTGGGCAAACAGTAATCATTTTTATTATGTAGTGATTGATATCTATAGAATAAGACATATATGTGAGTTATGGAGACTGATAATGAAACAGTGCTTCACAGGTCCACCATTCATCATTCTGGCCATTTTTCTGCGTGTGTGTTTGTTTGTGACAAGGTCTTGGCAATGTAGTCCAGGCTGACCTTGACCTCACAGTGATCCTTTTGCCTCAGCCTCCTGAGTGCTATGATTACAGGTATGTGCTACCACTTCTGGCTTCATTCTTGTCATGTTTGAAGCAATTTTGGGAGTCTTATTTCATGAGTATCTTTATAAGAAATGATCAAAAATAGAGTACTGAGGCAAAGTGCCATCCAGATGAAAAGCAGGTCCATAAAAACATTATAGCTGGACATGCCTATAATCCCAGTACTCAGGAGGCTGAGGCAGAAGGGTTACTGTGTACAAGGCTAGCTTGGACTGCATAGTGAAATTCAAGGTTAGCCTAGACTACATAGCAAGACTGTGTTTAAAATATACATATATATACCATGTGACTTCTAGCTCTTTTCTAAAATAAAAATACCGTAAAAGGTAAATATTTGAATCAATTCAGGACATTGATACATCCATGAAAGACTTTCACAGTAAAGGACTTCCAGAACTGCTTCAGGAAATGACAAGTACTGTAGGATAAGCATGTTTGAAATGAGGGTGACTGTTTTGGGGGAGATTAGCAAGTGTATCTTTGCTGATAACAGATCTTTTAAAATTCAAATATTCATCATATTTTTTTCTTTTTTTTGTACTTTTTATTATTTTTAAAGAATACAAAATAATGACAGAAGAAAACAGCATTACATGGTACAAGATTTCACTAAACAAAGAAATAAGAATCTAACAATGATTGCTGTATTACATGATGCTATGTGCAAATTAGTTTTTCAGATTAACAGATATAAATGTATAAGTTTTGTTTTAAAAGAATAATAACTAAGAAGTTATAAGAAATGCAAGAGAGGAAAAAAATCAGAGTAAAATCAAATTGTAAGCATTAACTGCTCCTTTCTTTTTTTATATTCATATAATTAGAATTCTCAACGTAGAAAGGAGTAGGCAATAAATACTTACAGATTTAAAATTTCTGAATTTAGTTCAACTTATAAACCACATTTCCAAGAAAAATGAACCTTTTTCACAAGAAGTTTAAATAAAATTATACCAAGGTACACAAAAATGAAATGGTCCAAAACCTATTATAAAGAAAAAAATGGTTAAAGCATATATATAAAAAATACTAGCTATGGAAGAACAAAATTAAATAGCATCTTATTCTACATTAGAAAAAAAGGACCAAGTGTGTAAGAAACTAGACTAAAAGAAAGAAACTAGACTGAAAGGAAAAAAAAAGATCTATCTTCTTTGAATTTCATACTTAGTAAACATGCCTT
>PVKA01003721.1:0-106762 GCA_004027165.1 Ctenomys sociabilis | reverse complement strand
GTTGGGAGAGGAAAAGGAGGGGGATAAGGGAAATGGGGAGAAGGAAGAGAGAGAGAAGGAGGGGGATAGGGAAAGGGAGGGGGAGAGGGGGATGGTGAGCAGGACAAAGGGTGAGGGAGAGGGGGCGGGAGAGCATAAAATACACGCAGGTACTTCTGCACTGCTGCCCACCATGCTGCCCCAGCAGGAGGCTGGCTGCCACCCAGGGGCTTCTGTCCTTTCCCCGCCCTCATTGCCAGTGGCACAGAGCTGCTGGCTGCTGACTTTGTGTCCTGCCAGTGCCTGTAATCCGCACTTCTCCATCCCCACTGCCTCTGTCTTGAGGCTCATACTGTTTCACTGGGGTCATTCTTCATTTATGTCCTGGGAACAGTGCTTTCAATTTCAGTTTTTACAGCACTTGTAGAGAATGAGTTTCAAGATGGGTGCCAGGGACAGACCTCCAGGATTCCTTGGGAGCACGGGTGCTCTCCATGCCCTTGAATGCTTCAGGGAGGTGCTTTAGTCAGGTGTAGGTAGCTGCCTTAGGCGCCTGTGTACCAGCTGTGCTGTTATCCATGGACACCAGAGGCAACCAGTATTAATACCAGTGTTTTTTTTTGGCAGAACCAGGGATTGAACTCAGGCCCTTGCGCTTGCCAGGCAGGCGTTCATTCTACTGAGCCATCTCCCCTGCCCACCAGTACCAATGTGAAGGCGAATGGCACTCAAGGGTCTCCCAAGGGGCAGCCCACCTCTCAGTGACCAGGACATGGCATCTGAAATGATGGGTCCCTGCTTGTCTACAGGGAGAGTTTCCTATAAACCTCAGCATGCCCTTGCAAAACGATGTTTTCTCCATCAGAAGAGGTCACTCTACATATGAAGATTAAATTTAATGAGATTTCTGTTGACTACCAAAGTTATTTTGCTAAGCCAGGTATGGTAGCACATGCCTGTAATCCAAGCACTTGGGAGGCTAAGGCAGGAGGGTCATTGCAAGTTCAAGACCAGCCTGGCTACAAAGTGAGCTGAAGGCCAGCCTGAGCTGCATAGGGAGACCCATCTGAAAAAGACAGGGAAAAAAAGTTAATTTGCTAAAAGCACTTCAAATACACTTTTACCTGCAGCATGGTAGGCAATGTCCCTGAGAGGTGTCTCCTCCCAGGTAGCTGGGAACATCAGGACTCCAAGGCTCTGTGAGGATGTGAGCCCCACGAACTACTAGGAAGGGTAACGTTCAAAGTGTCACTTGGGGCCGGGCTGTGGCTCCAGAGGCAGAGCGCCTGCCTAGAGTGTCTGAGCCTCGCCTTGAGCTGCTAACACAGAAAGTGGAGATAGCAAAGAACAGACTAAGCCAATACTCACACCAAAGTTGGTGGCAGCAAATCGGTCAGAGGCGGACACTTGCACAGTGGTGGACACTGTCGTGTGCGCGTAAAAGGCATTGATGTTGGCCAGCAGGGTGCTCATGACAGCGGGGACACCAGCGCACATGTACTTGGAAGACAGGCAGGAAAAGTGCCTGCAAGACAGGAAACACACATGCTTTAAGACAGAGGCGGGCTCACTGCACAGCATAGCTCCTAGGGCCAGGGGCTGTCCTCCCTCGCCTGCATCCCCGCAAGGAGAGGAAGCTGCCAGGACCGAAGGGTGCTTACCTTGCTAGCATTTCTCACTTACAAGAGAGACCCAGTGTGAGTGACTCACTTGGGCTGCAGGGAAATCGTTGCCACTGCGACGGTCAGGGCTGTGGGCCAGCGAGGGGGAGCCCGCTTCTGGGGAGCCAGAGCACTGAGGCAGGGGATGTGGCGCTGAAGTGCCCCGTCCCCCACTTGTCCAGCTCCCAAACTGCTGGGTGGAAGACAAAGTGCCTGTGCGCTTGTATCCTGCTGGGGCTGGAGCAGCCAAGCCCCCTCAGCACACTCCCTCTGAGCTCGTGGCCCTCCCTCTGGCTGGACCTGGGGGGAGAGCTCGCCTCAGAGAGGAGGCACTTTTGCAGGCAGCTTTGTCCCCAGAACACTTTACTACACATCGGGTTTAATTAGACCAACAGAGGAATATTGAGGGCAGATTCCACTTCGCCCTAAGACTCTTTTAAACCTGAGGCACGCTATCATCTGTAACTATCACAAGCATTGGCCCATTCCAGGCTGTCACTTTCAAGCAAGCCTGTTTCATTTGTACAATGACAAAGATTTGGGAACTGAAAGCATGGCTTACGATAAGAGTGGATGATCAATGCAGGGAGGAAAGCACTTCTGGTACAGGAGCTGTCCTTGTTCCCCTGGCTGGGAGGCCTTCCTCCTTCCCTCCCCTGGGGCTCTGCTCCTTCAGCGTCACTGAGCACCAGTGCAAGGTGCACAGCCTCAGCGGATGTCTGGGGCCACACCAAAGGGAGGCCGCCCAGCCCTGCACGGCCTCAGCGGGTGAGGACACAGGTGCTGTCCCTCAAGCAAGGCTCTCTGAGAGCTGAGAGGAGCCCTTCACGCTGGGGCAGCTGGGCTTGTGCAGTTTAGTCCTGGAATCAGACTAGGTGAGACTGTCCTTTAAGGTAAATGATACATATTTTCACTTAATTCACAATGATTATGATTAATATTCATTAATAATACCACAGATGTTACAGGGTTATTTTAAAAAGAAACTTAAAAGCTCTAGAGAAATCACACTTCTAATCTTTAGCCATTCTTGAGTAGTTAGGTTTGTCCCCAGCTCTGATCACAGGTATGTGGCAGGCAAGGCCAGCGTGAAGGGCATGGGAGATGACAAGAGGAGAACACACATCTAAAGAAGAAAGAGGCACAGAGCACCATGGGGGCCTGACCTCCAGGTGCTTGCAGGCTGGGTGAGCTCTGACCACTGACCACGCTGCCCATGGGGAGTGGCACAATTTCCATGGTCTCCACAGTGACTCGCTTGGTTTTAAAGGCTGCAGGCCTTGGGCTGGTAAGATAGCTCTGTGGTCCAAGTGCCTGCCTGGCAAGCACAGGGTTCCAAGTTCCAATCTTAGCACTGAGTGCTCTGTTGGCCCTGAAACTAGGCGTGGGGGCACACGCCTGTAATCCCAGCACTGGGGAAGCTGAGACAGGAGGATCATTACAAGTCTGAATTGTGTAGTGAGACCGGTTATCAACTAAATAAATAAAACGTTGAAGGCTGCAGGCCTCAATGCAGCTGGGACCCCGAGTCTAAACCTCTTTCTGCTCCTCATGGGCTTGCAGGGCCATATTAGCTTATTGCCTACTTCAGATTCAACACTGGGAAAGCACAGAGTCCACGGCTGGAGGTGCCCACAGGGCAGCTTCTGCCAAGAAGCAGATTCCCGTTGACAGTAGCAGTTGCCAGGCCCTGATCACCACCTCGTGGCCTTCTGAGGGGAGGGACCTCACCACAGGAGGCAGGAGGCAAGGTCGAGGTGGGGGCCGAGGAGCAGTGGACAGAGAACGGGTTCTAGTCCTGCAAGCACTTGGGCTCGGTGAAGGCAGCCCCTCACTAGGGCCGCTCTCCCAGTCTTCTGCACCAGCAGGTCCAGCTGTGGCACCCTTTCTGTGCAGCTCAGTATTGGAAGCATAGGCACAGTGGCAATGAAGACATTCTGCAAATGCCAGCGCTGGGACCCTAGCACAACAGGACAGGACCAAGGTGAGGGGCTTCCCAGACACCCTGAGGTTACACAGAGAAGCCACTGGCTGACGCGGGGAGAGGTGAATGGAGAAATGCAATGCGCCATTGGCTGGCTTCGCATCCTCTCAGCTACACATGTCATCAATGCTAATACTAACATCCACAGAAAATGCTGAAAAACAATGAAGTTAAACTTCCAATAGTCTTCAAATTTTTCTTTTCAAAATCACTTCGATTAGAGCTAAGTACTTGTTATAGTAGTTCTGTTATTAATCTGAATTAGAATTCATTGTAAGAGTTTCCAATTGTTTAACTTTTGATCCAGTTTTTAAAATATTAAAGGTATCTGGCTGGAGCAATTTCCCTTCACTCACTGCATATTAGCTATGATTGGGGGCATTTTTTTTTTTTTCAGTACTACCACAAAAAAATAAAATAAAATAAAAAACAACTGAAGAAAAACCCAAAACAGAGTCGAGTGTCCCCGGAAGCTGGTTCAGCAAATGTCTCTGGAACGTGCCTGAGTGGCCGGCATCAGCTTTGGGGCTCGGAGTCCACTCGCACACTGGTGAGATCCACCATGAAGCATTTCTAACACAGCGCCTCCTACAGGGAAGTTACAGAAAGGCACACAGGGTGAAGGGAGGCGTCCCGTGCCCTGCAGCCTGGGCGGCCAGGCGGGTCAAGGACCGGGTGGACTGAGAGCCAGGCCAAGCACGGCCTGGGGCTCCAGATAAAGCCCACCGCCCAGAGGAGAGGGCTGCACAAGCGAAGGTGCAGCAGAGAGGGGCTCGTGTGTGCGGGGAACTTCGTCCACACGATGCTTTATGCCGCTCAGATTTCTAAGATTTTGGGCCTGGCTGGAGAGATAAGGGTGGGCAGAGAGCAGAGCTAGGCCTTCTAGAGGCCAAAATACTCCAAAAACAAAGCTTTGAAAAGTGTGTATGAGTAAACTATCGCTCTGAGCAGCTCCAGCTCTTCCCCACGGAGCCGGAAGCCACATCACAGAGCCACATGGACAGATTGCTTGGGTGTGAAGAGCGTTTGGGAGGATGTGTCTCAGGAAGGAGACAGAAGGGCTGGTTGGTGCTGCGAGGACAGGACAGGATGAGGGCTCTAAGCTGGGTGGGAATGGGTCTGAGAACCCAGGGGGAGAAGCCAAGCAGTCAGAACCTGGAAGTGCTGGAGGGCAGGGAGGAGGAGAAAGGCGGAGTCCAGAGCCAAGTGGGCTGAAGGCCCAAAGGGCCTGAGGTAGAGTGCGGCATCGGGTCAAGTCCGAGCCAAGGGACTTGCGGGGTGGGAGGAGGAGCCTGGACTGGACACCTGGCGCTGGGTCATCCACATGAACCTTAGGGGGAAGAAAGGGGACAGGACACTTGGCGTTGGGTCATCTGCAGGAGTCTCGGAAGGGAGAAAGGTCACGCAGGAGATCGCGCAGGATGGGCGAAGCGCTGCGTGGAGGGAGCAGGGAGTCAGCAACAGAAGCACACTGGAGGAAGAGAGAAGCAAGCTCTATGGCCAAGAACACAGGAAGAAAGACAGGGCCTGCCAAACAGCTCAGCGGATAAAAGTATCTGCTTACTCAAACTCAGGGTCTGGCCAGGGTTCTTTCCCAGTGTCCCATGCCGGCCCTGCCCCCAGGGTGCGCTGGGATGGTGATTGAGATTGGGCATGGTGGTGCATGCCTGTAATCCCAGTGCTTGGGAGGCTGAAAACAGGAGGAGCACTATAAGTCCCATCTACATAGCGAGACCCTATTGACCCTTACTAAAAGTAAAAAAAATTAAAAAAGACAGGCAGAAGGAAGGAAACCAGAATGTGGAGGACGGGCTAAAAGGGGAAAGGATGACAAATCCTAAATTAACGATTTTATAAAATGGGCAGAACAGAAATTACTGGTCTTTACCAATGAAAATCATGGTGTTCCCAGCAGGCCTGGGTGAGGAGTGGCCGGAGTTCGCACAGCAGGAAGTGAGACCCAGCGTGAGGAGAGAAGGGGGAGGGGATCAGGGCCTGCACTAACCCCCTCAGAGCTCTCACTTTCTCATGTGGACTGTGTGGCGTTACCAGGGATTTTGGAGTCAGCAGACGAGTCTAGCAAGATGGACAGAAACGAGTAGGTCTGGAGGACCGAAGAGCTGCTTCTCAGGGACGGGGGACTTGGCAGCTCTGCTGGCTTGTGCCTGGGCTTCTCACACCACAGGCAAGAGGAAGCATGATACTGAGGCTGAAGATGGAGACTGCGGGGAGGCCCTGCCTGCTGCTGCTGGCCACCTCAGGAGCACCAGCCTTCCACAGGCCTCTGAGGACCGGGGCTGCCTCTGCGTTGGGAGACATTTAAGATGCACACAGTAGCCCCCTAAAAATGCACTATCGTTAAAGTATGTAATGTAAATTATAACTTATAGAAATATTTAAAGTTTCATTAAAATGATTTTGTAAATCATCCAGAAATCAGTTTATTTCTTTAAAAGATTATGAGAGATCTTGTTAATGAATAACTTTAATAATTTTAACTTGATGTCCAAATTTTTCAAATATTTTTAAATTTAAATAGTTTAACACGGTGACAAAAGTTTTCCAAAAAAAGAAACAAAAGTAAACAACAACAAAGCAATGAGAGAAAGCAGGCTTTTTAATAAATATGCTGGGCAAACTGGATGTTTCACATGCAGGAGAATGGAATTAGACTCCGGCCTCACATCACATGCAAAGATCAGCTTAAGTGGATCACTGCTTCAAATCAAAGACCACAAACTAGTAAGCTCCTTGAAGAAAACAGGAAAAGCTCCGTGACATTGGTCTGGCCAATGACTTTTTCTTTTTTGAATCCCAAAGAACAGGCAACAAAACCAAAAATAGACAAATAATATGACACTAAACTAAAAATCTGCTGGCAAGCAAGGGACACAACGAGTGAAGAGACAGTGCAGGATGGAAGAGAAGCACCTGCCGAGCGCACATCTGACAAGGGACACCGCAAGGGCACCTAAGGCCTCTACCTAGGATGCACACACAGTCTATGAGAGACGGCTATGCGAGGCACCTTTAGGAAAGCCTGCCGAGAAACAGTCACAAGTGCAGGTTCCAGGAGGACCAAGCGGTTGGTCCTGAGTGTGGAGGTTATATACAAGCAGCACAGACTCGGCTTATGTTGTGTGATGGGGCATGCATGAGAGACATATTTAATGGTGCACAGACAGACCCCCATGACTCAGTGTGCAGAGCCCCTCATTTATTTCTTCTACATACCCATCTTCAAGGAGATGGAATGCACTTAAGAGAAGCCAAGCAAAAATAACAAGAGGAAGAGTGTTGAGTTACCTGGAGATTTGGCTAAGCACACAGAGTTTTCAAGTGCCAAAAGGAACTGCAATTTGTTTTTCTTCAAATGGTGTACTTAAGAAAATCAGAAAAATTATGCAGTTTCATTTTTCTTTCCCAATCTTTTTTTTTTTGAAAATTTTAGGGAAGGGTCTACGGGGTTCATGGTCTCACTACTAGATCGGACTCTTAATGACCCACTTGTTTACAGCCTCCCAAGTGCTGGGATTATACCACGCCCAGTCTCAATTGGGGGCTTGGCACACCCTGGGGGCAGGGCCGGCAGGGTGGAATAGAATCCTGGATCCTGTGCCTACTTGCAGGTGCTTTAATCCACTGAACTATTTGGCCAGCCCTTTTCTTTCCTAATCTTATGTCCTTACTAAACAGATAGGGTATCCTTTCTTCCTGAACAGAGTGCTCAACCTTACCTTGTTAACAATCAAGAGGACATAAACATGAGATAGTTCCATGGTTTTCTGGTGGTTGGTTAATTTTCTGGCTTTTTTTTTTTTTTTTTTTTGTTCCTTGAAGCAAGGTTTCAAAACAATAGAAAAACACAGATTCAGCAGTTAACCAGCCTAAAAGCTGTGTTTTGAGAGTTTCATGAGAACAAGCCATGTCCATGTGCTTTCTTATATTTATTCATAAAATATCCTTTTGCAGTTACCATGTGCTGCCAATGATAGTTAGTGTGGCTTGCATCCAGATGCCCCCTCCAAAGCCTCACGTGGGCATAAGTGGAGCTTTCCAGGGTGGCTGGCTCTAGAGTGTGTCATGCTGGGATGAATGGTGTGAGGCTGGGATCGAGGGTGTGTGATTCTGGCAATCCACCACTGGGCTTGGCACAGCTCTGAGTGGGATCCCAGGTGCCTCATCCTGGGTGTGAGTGCTACCCACCCGTAGGGGGAGAGTGTAAGGACAGAAGGGAAAGAGGGCTACTGCCTCCACCTGCTGCTCTCACTGCTTTCTGCCTGCCATGGCTGGCTTCTTTCCTGCGATGCCCCTCTGCCATGCCAGCCTGCCTTGGAGCCAGCCACCCATAACCTGAAGCATTACAAACTGAGCTACAACGAACCTCTCCTCTGATAACTTTGGGTACTAGGTGTTTCATCTCAGCAATGAGAAAAGCAGCTAAAACACTTATGGGTCAAGCTGCAGCTTAACTGCAAAAGTGCCCTTTTGAAAGCATGCTGAAGACTATCTTTGAAAGTTATTGTCTCAGCTATTATCCTCAATAATACCAGTATATGAGACTTCTCCAAATTATTGGAAATGATCAGTGTGCTGATTGATCAACATCATGAATCAAATACCTATATATCAGTTTAAACATTTCACTCCTATCTTATCTGTTTATCTATTTTCAACTATAAGCTTCTCACATTAATATAGCAGAAGTTCACATAATATAATTAACAACTTCTACTCCTGAGACATTCAACCAAATTGAATGCATAGCCAAAAGTACAAATAATCTATTATGTTGCACAGACAATGAAATGTGTACATCAATCTATCCTCAGCCCAAAGCATTGCTTTTCTTTTTCTCTGTCTCTGTTTTAACTCTGGAGACCAGTGGTGGACAATCTATGGCTCTTCAGCCAAATCTGGACCACAGCTTTTGTGTTTTGAGAGTTTCATGAGAACAAGCCATGACCACATGCTTTCTTATATCTACAGGTGATTGGCACAGACTGCAGGGATGAAATTGTGGCAGAAATTAGGGTCATAGAAGGTCTCTTAAGGTAGTGTACTACTCTATACTATGTGCCCATTCATAGAAAAACTTTTGGGCACTGACCCATTTTAGACTACCATCCAGTATGAACAGGGACTTTGTCAAACCTGAGTTTTATAAGGATGATAAGACCCAGTTCACTTGCATGTTACTTAGGATTAAACATGTGCTCGCACTTTCATTTCTCCTTATCACTTTAAATTGGGAGGCAAGGGAAAGGGACGATGCTATGCCAGGAAGGGCAGCTGACTCCCCATCAATTGCTGCATTCTTACATCTTCTGCATCCCACAACTGCCTCTCAGAATAAAGAGAACAGCAGGGAAGAGCTGTGCATGGCACACAGAGAGGGACAGGGGTGCTGACTGCTCCAGCTGGGCTTTGCTTGGATGGAACAGTTCCTTTGCCTTCTACACTGATTGTCCTCAAGCTTTAGCTGCTGTTAGAAGTTATGCTAGCTGTTCATGAGGGAAGGCCTTTGGCAGACAGACCCAAGAGAATGTAGAACCCCAGCCCCTCTGCTACTGGCAGTCATGGCCTGAGTCACCCAGAAGGGGGCCTCCTGCTGTTGGAGTGGGGTGTGGCGGTGGGGGCCGAGGACTGTCTGTCAGGGCCTCCAGCCTGGGAAGCAGTTTAACTGGGTGGTCTCTAAGGTTTCCTTTATGTCTGAGGATCTGTATTTTTATTATTTACCCCAGGTCATTCTATAAACTGAAGAAATGTGCACTTTATCAGAAACTTTAAAAACTCATTCATTCTTAAGTCATGCTGTTATAAACTATGACTGTGCTTAAACATTATGAATACTAAACCTTGGCAAGGAGCACTGACCTGGGTCAGTTAGTGTTCATCACAAAGATTGGTAAAATTGATTATCTGAGCCAACGTTTCTTCAGCTCACATGAAAATGTGCCCATTCTCTGTGCAGCAGAAAGTCCTCTGCTCTGTGCAGATAGGTGGCCTGCATACTGCAGGAGGCACAAGCATGGACCAGAGGCTCTTACAAGCTTAGACCACATCTCTGAAAGCAAGCTGAAGGGTTGGACAGACCCAGGCCTGAGAAGACAAGGTCCCGGAGAGCCAGTTCTGTGTACCATGCTTAGGCGGTGCTGCGCCTAGAAGTGCTACAGGAATGCTTATTTTCTTTAACAGCAGTGCTGATGTAAGTATAGAAGGAAGGAGAGCTCAGTCTGGTGCTGGGTGGGGGAGGACGTGGCTCAGGGTGTGTGTGACATCAGTCAGCTGTGTGACTGTGGCCCAAGGCAGGTCCTTAGTGTCCTTGGACATTAAGAAGGGGTAGAGCATCACTGGGCTCCTCCTGTGGTGGGGCAGAGAGGTGGGTTTCTAGGGCTCCAGCCACTGCTTACCAGGGAAGAACTGGAGGAGGTGGCCTGGAATTCCCCAGTCCTCCGACTTCACAGCAGTTGAGGAAGGCAGCCAGCATCCGGCACGCTCAGTAGGATGCAGGCATTTTTAATCTCAGTTTCTTTTGCATGATGGCAAATGCACTACTCTTTTTAGCTTTTGTTTTTGGAGGCTAAGAAAGACATCTTCAGTCTCACGGAGCTCCCACCATCAAGACAGCTCAGCTCCAAGGGCTTGGCTGGCTTCAGCTTTAGCTCAGTTCGCGCAGGCACATGCAACAGGATGCTGCTTCTGCCCACAGCGCTGCATCGGGCAGCCCTGTGACCATGGCCACCTTTGCACGCAAACATGAGTGCAGCCATCTTCCCCCAAATCATAAAACAAATCATTGTAGGTTTGTAAGCCAAAATACCACTGTTTTATTGACTATTGTATATATGGTACTTTCTCAAATTCTTTTCAGTATGATCTTAATTATATTTATATAATTGATATACAATGAGCTCCAACACCTTTTATTTTACGAACGTTTAAGATTGCTGAGTAATAGTCTATCTTATGTTTACTGTAATTTATCTTTTTTCAAATTTTACTTTTTGTGGGCCCAGGGAGATAGCTCAGTGGAATAAGCACTTCCCTGGCCAGCACAAGGGCCTGAGTTCAATTCCTAGTTCCACACACAGAAAAAAATTTACTTTTGTGTACCAGGGATCAAAACTTGGGACCTTGTGCTTGCCAGGCAGGTGCTTAATGCTTACTACAATTCAATCATTTCCCCATTGGTGGCTATGTTTTGTTACATTTGTTAGTATAATTCTTCAGCAACCATTTTTTCTTTTGAGACCAATCCCTCTGCGCTGCCCAGAGACCCTCAGCCTGGGAGGGCCACTCCAGTACTTACGTCATGGCCTGATAAATGGACTCGACCCCATACCGCGTGGCAAACTCGTCCACTATTTCCTGGGATGCATCATCAAAGAAGACTTTCCAGGCTTCATCTCCTTTGACCTCTGGGATTTGTACGCCGCCATTAGACTTCACTTCCGTCAGGTAATGGAAGAGATTCTAGAAGCAAGTGGTTTCCACTGTTCAGTGATGCTGCAGAGGCATGGTACATGGCCAGCTCTAGCTTTCAGTGAAACATCCTTACAGGGCCATCACTGCTAAGGTCTCACTAGTGCCCAAAGCAGGAGGACTCTTGGATCCCTGTCCAGTTCCCTACATTCCTTATGCAAAGTTTGTTCTCACTTCTGCCTAGGGCCATACACAGCCGATAACTCAAATGTACTCTACAGCCCTGACCACTTTGGAAGGAGAATGGCTCACATCGAAGCCCTGTCTGCACTCGTGGGCCTGAGTGAGTTTGTGTCCTAGACAAACAATGCAGTATTGGCTCAGTTAATAGGGAATTGTTTCATAAGTGATGCTAATGGGCTTTAGCTGCTCAGTGGCACAAGTTAGGGCAATGAGATGAAGTTGAAAATCAGTGCTTGAGACTTTTGCAATGAAACGCCAGCGCCCCAAGCACTTTCTTGCTCCTAACAAGTTGGGGGCTGCTGGGTGTACAGCCCAGGTCAGGCAGGGGAACCTCCTTTGGGGATCCATTCTCTCTGGCTCTAGGATCAAAGGGAAAGACAGAGATATGAAGCAGTTGCCATCCCCAGGTGCTCAGCCTCAGAATGCCCAGGGCCAGCCTGTCAGTCAATCCAAGGACTGCTGCCCCTGGAATGCCCAGGGCCGGCCTGTTCAGTCAGTCCAAGGACTTCTGCCACCTTAAAGCTGAAGCAGTTCTCTGGAAGGAGCAAGGCTGCTGACCAGACTCTGGCCCTTTCCCAGATTAACTCCTGCCCCACACTGCTCCACAGAGCAAGGTTTCTCATTTCTTCTATAGGAAAATGGGATGTGAATATTCACGCACGTCAAATATTCATAGGCATAACATTTGTACATATAGGTGTGTGTGAGAAACACAAGATGCAAATAAGCAAAATTGCTCTTCCACCGCCTTTTTTCTCCCCTTATGAAGGACTTTCTCCTTATTCTCTGGGTACATGGAGAAGACCTCTCCCTCTGCCTGCTCTGACCTCTTCTGATGTGGGACAAGTGTCACTGGCACAAAGAAAGTCTCCAGGGGCACCTCTGCGTGGCCTCCCAGCTGCAGTGCCTGTGGAGGCCACGATCACTGGTCCCCACGTCTCCCAGGGTGCAGAAGGGAAACGACCCACCCTGTGGACTCATTCTGAACTCTCATGGGAAGGTCCTCACAAGATCCTGGATCTACCTGGATCTACCCTACTGCAGGGCACCCGCCACCACCGGAGTGGGAACTCCAGGAACAGCATCACAGTTCTAGGGTTCCCTCAACTCAGGGCTTTGGCTCACAGTTCACAACCAATATCATTTTTATCTAGGTTTTATTTTTAATCAAATCCAATATATTTACCTCATGTAAACACGTGTATTGTATGTGGTACGGAGCGACCTTCTCCTCTCCTTTTATTTCCACATTGATCTTTAATCGAATGGCCCCAGATACAGCTGATTTATCTGTCCGTTTCTCTGGTAAGGCAAAGAGGCCTGGTTAGTCATTTCACCAAGAGAGTCTCTCTCACTCATGTTCTCAAAGCACTACAAAAGCTGTCTGTGGCAAAACCCACTTTGTCCGGGCAGATCTGATGAGCAGCAGCGATCCTCTGAGGCACAACCCGAAGTCTTTGCTGCTGTTCCCTAGTGACTGCAGCGCTGCCTGACAGATATTTCAGACAGACAAAGTTAACCAGGAGAGCTTGCCATCCTGATAGAAATCTGAATGCACTTGATCTGCTACAGAATCAAGTTAAATAAATAACTTTAAGACAACTGGAGTATAAAATTAACCAGAAAAGCTTCCATTGAAAAGCTCTCCCTGCTTGTATTCTTCTTCCTGAGCTTGTAAGATGAACCAAAAGCCTGGTTAATAAGGAGAAGTCAGTTGCTATGGCTCTCAGGAATGGCATTCTGTCACCCGTGCTGACTTGTAAATCTTGGGTTAGGTGCTTCTCTGGATGGAACAGATGTGCCAAATTCCAGCCAAATATGTGCACAAGTGTGCCCAGCGTGACTGAAAGGAAGGCTCGTCACCAAAGTCCTCAGGCGTGATGGGAGGCGGGCACTCTGCTGATGGCTGGACCAAGGCAGGTGGCCCCTTCACAGGAACAATGGCCCTTAGACTAAGAAGGCAGCGCTAGAGACCTCTGTGATGGGCCCTTTTCCAACACAGCTGAACCTTTAGCTCCTGTGGTAGAGCAAAATCAGGAATGCCACATCCCTGTGTGAGGTAGGGGGGCTTCCTACCCATGCTGTGCCCCCCTCCTATGAGTGAGGATCCTGTTCCCAGCAGTGTCAGGCTCATGGGAGTGGGCCCTCCAGGATGAGCAAGGTTGATGCCCAGCAACAGAGACGCTCCCTGCAGGACAAGAGCACAGCAGGGCTGAGCTCTGGGGCCTGCCTGGCCAGGCCTGGGAGGTAGGGAGGACATGCGCTTGCACCCAGGGATGTGGGTCGGGTCTCACTTGGAGGATGGGAGGAGGTGGGCGGTAGGAGGAACGAGCTCACAGTATTCCAGAGGGCCATGAGCTGAGAGTGGGTGCAGAGCTGAGAAAGCTGAACCACCTTCCTTCCTCCCCGACCCTCCCCCTCTCCACCTTCCCCACTGCCTCTCCCTGAGCTTAAACATCATCCCAGGCAGGAAGGTGCTACCTGCAGTGACTCAGGATGCACGGCTGTGTCTGTCTTCCTCTGATAAAGGGCAGTGTCAGCAGGAAGTTGACCAGAAGCTGCTTCCTAGTAGTGCATTCCAGCCCCAGGTCCATGGCAAGCTGTATTCACATTTTGCCCAAAACTTTTGAGGAGTTTCTATTCTGACCCACAACCTGATTGCCTCAACTCAAGGATATGCTAATGTAAGTTAGGGGAAAAGGGCCATGTACAAGTAAACGTCTTTAGTTCAAATGTCACTTGTGGATTTTGCACAGTCAGTGGCCTCTAGTTTACTCTCAACAAATATTTCTGCTTTCAGTTATAAAGCAATGTAATAATTTAAACAAGAAGGACCAGGTGCTCATTAAAACTTAGGCTAAAGCTTTGGCTCTAATCACTTAAAAGTAACAGTTTTCTTTAAAGATTTCTTAACACGCTTTTGGTACTGAGCTCTCAGTCTTGTGTGCATTGTGGGTGCCCAGGTAAGGTAACTCTGTTTCTTTCTTTAAACCCGTGCTCAATGTTAGGCTTTACCAATTCTCCCTTGCTTCAGCCACTCTTCTGTCACGAGAAGCATGTAGGCTTCAAATACCAAAAGCACTGTTAATTGGCTGCGGTGTCCTGGCAGCCCTACGCCTCTGGGCCTGCACCAACTCTTGTTCAATGTCTGACCAGCCAGCCTGCAGAATCTTACTTAGACATTCCAGAGGAATGATTAAGACATGTCTGGTCCATGTCCTCTAGGAAACTGAGGCAACTCGTACTCTGACTACTATTAAGCCACTGTGGGGATGGCAGAGCATTATTAAATCGTGTAACAGTCAAGCCAAAGCTCATCTCTATGGCTCATCTCTGCTCCGTAAGGACGCTCATCTGGAACTCACGTCAGCAGACACTTTCTGCGTCCCCAGGGCCACTTGCTGGTGGGCCACATGTGTGCCTGGCCACATCCATGAAAGCTTACTTCTGCATTGCCATCTGAAAGGGCTCAGAGCATGCTGTTCTAAAATTCCACTAGTAGATCAGGAAAAAATAAGTCACACACCATTAAGGGATGACCTGATTCTTTTCCTTGAACACTTCAGAGGACTGGGGACTTGGGAGCCATTTGCCATGAATTAAAAATTAGCAACAATAAAATGCTTTTCTGAAAAGATGTCTGGCTCATTCTTTGCAAGATTTTTATTTCTATCTCAAACTTTCAAATACTTTTATACTAATTTTCAATTTAAAATCCTCTCTTAGTTGCCAATGAAGCTAATCCACCCAAAAGCCCAACAGAAGGTCTGGAAGGGCATAGGCTATTGTGGCCCACACGGAAATGCCACGTACACCACAGATGTCCCGCAAATTCAGCTGCACACGCGCTTAGCTAGCACGGACACGCACCCAGGTTGTACCAGACGTCCATCTCTCCGCTCAGCGTCCTCACTTCTACGATCGTCTGTCCCAGGAAGTCATCGGACTCCTTCTTGAAGTGCTGCTTCACTCTGGACTTGATGTCATCGTCTTCATCCCACACTCGGACCTTGATCCGGTCTGTGGAGTTATGGCACTCGCTGAAACACAGGAGAGCGAGTTAGCGGCCCCCGAAGCGCTCGCAGGGCACCCCCGGCATCTCCCTGACCCAGCCTAGCCAAGAGAGCGCCCCAGCCAGCTCCTTCCCGCTGTGGCTTGTCAGAGATACCTCGTGCCACTATAGTGAAGAAAAGTTGGATGAGTTAAGTAACATCAATAGGGAGGAACCCATTGTTTTCTGTCCCATTTCTTTTGACTGAATTAGATGTAGTCAAACATGGGTCACCGACTTGGCTCAGGAATCCTCATGTACGCACCCTTCCTATGTGCAGCAGCGGTCTCAGGCACCGCACCCACTGGGCTCAGAAAGTCCTCCACCAAAAGATAAAGCAAATGGTGCTACTGATGGCTCAGTTTCTAACATGTATCATTCAATAAATATTCCCCCAAATAAAAATATTTCAGCAAATTAAAGTCCATAGTTTTTCATCACTCCTAGAAATATATTCATGAAAAAATAAAGAAATTGGACTCCATAGAGTATAAAATATTAATATAGTCAAGGCAAATGCTCATGAAAGAAAAGCCCAAGTATACACATAGATACTGTTAAACCAAGTAGAATTAAGAGTAAAATCTTTCTGATTTTAAGAAAAAATGAGGGGCTGGGGGAGATGGCTCAGAGGAATAAGCACTTCCCTGGCAAGCATAAGGGCCTGAGTTCAATCCCCAGTTTCACAAAAAGAAAAAAGAAAAACCTACACAGCCTAGACAAACCCCGTTCCAGGCTTCCTCTGGTTCATTTCAGCAAACCGCTTATCACTGCAGCACATGTTCGGTCCCTCTGACCCGATGGCCTTCGCACACCCTCTTCTCTGGGCTTTTCCACTTGTTAACTAATCACCAATCAGTTCTTCACCTGCTCTGGGTCATGCTTCCTACCAGCTGTCACCACCACCCTCACGCCCCACTAGTCGCCATGTCCCTTCCTCCAGCACAGGGAGACTGAACTTGAGGTTGAAGATGAGCCCTGGGCATCCCCAAACTTTTTTAATTGAAAAACCAAAAACAAACAAGCAAAAACTCTCATCTTAATTTTTTTTCAACTCTGAATAGCCAGTCGCAGCAGTAGTTTGTCGTCAACAAAATCAGAAGCATTTATAGGTAAAATTAGAAGTGCCATTAAAGCTTGAAATATTGTGTGTATCTATCATCCTCTACCAAACTATATTTCAGTGTGATTTATTTTTAAATCTGTATTTTATTTTATGAATTCAATGAATGTTGGAAAGGCATGTATGGGCTTCTCTAGACTACAGGATGGGTTCAAAGAAAGGAACTGATCTAAGAATTGATTATTCTGGCCACTTCCTGACACTTCTCACCTGGGTGTCTTTAGCTGCACTGTTGAGGTTGCCTTGAGGCACTGAACTGATTCAAAATGTTTCCTTTTCATGGTCATTTTGACTTCGTAGAAGGACGAGAAGATGCAGAGTGCAGGACTGGTGACTAAGGTGGGGGCCACAGCGTCATGTGTTACGAGTGCCTCTCCATTGTGTGGTGCTCGGTGGAAGCAGCCACTGTACATTATTTTTTATCACATGTCATAAAGACACCCAGGAAAGTGGACTGCAGAAAGTGGTGGGGACAGTGATTTAAGTGCACTTGAAGTTAGGGAGAGTACTTGGAGGGTACTTGATGGCAATGTGTCTTTTACCATAATTTTTTAAACATTCCCTATGTATTGAGCACATATCATAATATGTTAAAGTACACATTAAAATAATTTTACTTTTCCTTTATACATACTTGGAATGTTATATTGATCTATCTACATATATGTGTGTGTGTATATATATATATGTATGTATGTATGTATGTATGTATGTATATGGAGATGGATAGATACAGACATGCATACATGCTATTTTAGCATAAAATGAGTCATAATAAATTATTTTCTGTAAAAAAACATTCACTGGGTCTGCTGGGGCTGGGAATGGTGAGCCCTTTCTGTCCAACTTCACATCCACAGACATCAGTCTCCTGGTCTATGAGATGGGGTGATGAGACCCGTCTTACAAGATGCTTAGGGGGAATAAACACCAGCACAGGGCCTGGCACACAGCAGGACTTGAGTGGCCTTCAGCATGTTATTCCAGAAATTCCTTTTGAATTTAGACCTGATGTGTATTGACATATCTATTCTTGCCAGTTTCTAATATGTGCCATTCAATAAATATTCCCTCAAATAAAAATATTTCGGCAAGTTAATGTCCATATTTTTTCATCATTCTTAGAAATATATTCATGAAAAAATAATTTTAAGAGCTAATCTTTAGCAAAACTGGACTGGAATGGCAGGGCAGGGAGAAGACAGGCAGCGGCTAGCATGGCCGGCTGCTGACACAGGACGGCAATGGCGGTAGCACACGGCTGCCTCTGCTTGGAGTGTGGCAGCTGCACACACGCCAGCGAGGCCCGAGCCAGGGGCCCCAAAGTTCTGTTAATGACGGCAAAGATTCCTGCTGGGAGTCGTGGCGTGCACCTGTGTCCCAGGACTCTGGGACACTGTGGGAGGAGGGCTGCAAGTTCAAGACCAGCCTGGGCAATTCACTGATTTAGAGAGACCCTGTCTGAAAATAAACTTAAAAAATAGGCCAGGAATACAGCTCACTGCAAAAGTTCTGGGCTCAGTCCCGGATGACAAGGGGAAAATGACTAAGAAGAAAATATCTTGAAAAGAACATGCATTGAAAAGAAAGTCTAGGTGGAAAGAGAAACCTAGCACTCTATTTCTTGGAGCCAGTAAATAAGCAAAAAGAAACTTTAGAGAACCAAGAAAGATGCTTAGCATCGTCAGTCTTCACAAACATTACAAAGACGGAAAAATGTCTCCTTTCACAACCTCTTCATAGATAAACCTCCAGTGCTCCTGTAAGCCTTCAGAGATGAATCTGAAATCTATTTTTTACCTGCATTTAGCAGTTGTGATGCAAACACTAGATAATAAGATGTGAACACTCCTAGAATCTGTTCATCAACCAAAAAATGAAGATCTTGTTCCATTTTGTGCTTCTCCTTTTATTTTGCAGTACCAGGGATTGAACTCAGGACCCTGCACTTGCCAGACAAGTGCTTATTCTACTGAGCTATCTCCCAAGGCCTTCTTGTTCCATTCTGAAGAGGAATTTTTGAGGTTGTAGTTTTTCTTATAAAAGCCAGGAGTTTTTAACTCTGCTTGTGTGTATCAATATATCTACACATAGTAATCCATATAAAATAGTGATAGCACACATTGGTACATTATAGCGCACATCTCTACATATTTCCTATACATGTGCATCTAGATAAATGTATGTCATATCACAGGACGAGGTACAGACAACACTTCCTAAGTTTCTACTAGAAATACCTCTATGCTTGACTCTGGGTGGAAGCGTCCCTCCCGCGTGAATGCCACACTCCCATTAACAAGGCTTCTCATCACTGTGGCCGAGGTCTTTGTTTTTGCAGTGCCGTCTTGAGCACAACGCCCTCTGTATCCTCATGTACTCAGCCAGACTCGCACACAGTACCAACTCCAGTGACACATGTAATCGCTACATGTGCAAATGGGCACTACAGATAGGCCGGGGCAGCTGAGGCTTCCTGTGCGAAACCCATTACCTAAGCCAGCCTCCTTTCTATAGTGTTGGCATCAAATGCCCGTGATATGAACGGGTGCAGGATAAATAGAAATAATCAGCACGGAGCCCCTATAAAATGCTTGGAACAGACTGAAAAGCTTGAGTCTGCGTTTCTCACTGTCTGCATTTCTTCATGTGCTTTCAAGCTTTTAGTTTTGGACTAACAGCAGATGAGTTCAACAGCTCCTACTGCTGACACCTTCCACGTTGGCCCCACTTCTTTCATCTCTAAGAGATGAGGGTGTCTGCATCCTTTCTTTTCTGCAGAGCAATATTTTTAAGAGAATAAAAAGTAATAAAAAAACCATTAGAAATGATACAGAATTTCACTAAACAAGATGACAGGAACTCAACAATGGTTGTTTATATTGCATATTATTGTCTTCTACTTTGTTGTTCAGATTACCAGATATAAGCATGCAAAATTGGTCAAACAATTAAAAATAAGAAAAGCGTTAAGCATTAACCATGCCTTTCAGTAGACCAGTAGAAATCAGCAGCACAGTTATCACGGCGATGCTCTGAACACATCTATTATCCCCCCCATCCCAGCGGCTCCCTCCTTTTGAGCAGGCTCTCTCCCTTTCAGAGCACCTACTACACCCTTTGGATTGTGTTTACTCTTTCAGGCTCTTACACTAGAAAGACAATTTTTGAGAAATATAAAAATTAGCCATTGTGTTTCAAGTGTAGTTGTTAGAAACTGCATTTTTACTTCCACAAAGTACAGACATGGGGGCAGGGCAGGGGGCCTGCAGCAATTCTGGGACTCAGTTGAAGTGTGGCAGGGGCCCGACCACGTGATGCCCCCAGCTCTGAGCTGTCATGTCCACTCTTACCATGGCCCCATCTCCCGATAGCCCAGTGCCTGATGTGTACCCTGAAATCACAGTTAAGTGAAGGGCTACACAAGCTGTGTTCCAGAAGCCTCTTGCTCCGCAGTGTTGGCAGGGGAGGCTTCTGTACTTTCATAGAGAATTTCTGGTCTTCACTCCAGAGCAGAAAATATGCTCAAGATAGTGTTTTCTCCAGAGAAACCCGACAGCTTAATAGAACATTCTTCAGATGCTGGAGTTTCAGAAGCTGGGGTTTCAGCCTGCCTAACCACTCCTGAGCAACCTATTTGTCTAAGAGAGAACCTATTTCCACAGCAGTTAATAAGCAGTGGATATTCCACCCCTTGGACTAAGAATACTGACTACTGCCCCCCTTTGTAGAGTGTGAAGAGAGCTGCAAGTCACAAACCTCAGTGTGGGCTGTGTCTGTGGAGGAAAGGAGGTGACAGCCTGCAGGGAACATGGTGATCAACACAGGACGAAGCCACTGATTTCTGGTGTGCATGGGAAAGAAGCCTGAAGCCACACCAAGGAACACCAGCCACGCTGACCTTGCCAGCCAGCGTTGGCCACTGCTGACCACTGCTGACAATGCTGACCACTGCTCACCACTGCTAGCCTGATGCTGACCTTACTGACCACTGCCAACCACCACTAACCAGTGCCACCCACTCTTGACTATGCTGACCACTGCTGATGGAACTATGCTAACCACTGCACAGGGAACAACAGAACTAGGATTTGAGTGCTGGCAGATGCTGCTAAACTTCCCCTCAGACGCACCCTGCAGGAACAGTACGCTTGCAGGAGCAGCACACTTGCAGCAGAGTTGGGCCCTACATGTGAGGTGCAGGGAGGCCGCCAGGTGCAGGGAGCTCACTGTGCTCTGCCCAAGAGCTGACTGGGAGGCCAGGGTTTGGAGCCTACAGGGCTGACAGAAACAGCTGCTCCATCTCCAGAAATGGGCAGGCTTCTAAGTACTACTCCACAGAGATGGACTGTTGGTAGGGTGTTGCTCCCGCTGTCCTCTGTGGGTGTGACGGGGGTGGGGAGGACGGAGGCACAGAGCAGAGAGAGGGTGCTCTGCCCTTTCACTGGCTTCTTACTGGGGGGGCCTGAAGCTGGGCCCACGAAGTGAGGGAAGGGAATCTGACTGAGAAGCCAACAGCAAAGAGTGAGACTGTCCAGGCTGCGTTTACCTGCTGTCACCCAAGCAGGGAGCCTGGTGACATCCCAGGTCATGTGTTGTCAAAGGTGCCAGCTGCAGGGTTTTGTGGCTGCAGCTGAACTGAAGGTGATTGAGTCTGAACTCACAGTGCTAGGAAGTGGCCCCAGGCAGGAAGCTCTCAGCTGGGAAGTCCCAGGGCTGGGGCTACAGGCCTGGCCCTCATCCTAGGTATCATGTGGGCATGCGATGCCCTCTAAGGACCTTGCCTTTACCTGCACTTTGTACACTATCCACTTTGAATGTAGACACAGGACAGGCATGGGATGTCCACGCAGCAAGAATGCCACAAATTTGAATAAAAGAAATGCACCAGGAGGAAGCCCTTGGGCTGCCAGATGGCCAGCAAGTAGCCCTGTGTCTCCTCGCCCACTGTGGCCAAAGCTGCCGCCTAGTTGCCATTTTTCCTCTTATCCAGTGAAACTCCTTTTGCAGTGCTGAGCTGAGCCCGGCCCTCTCCTTGAGCTGCATCTCTTGCCATTGTTGTGTGGGGCTGCCCGGCAAAATTGCTAACTTGCCACACCTCAACTCGCCGTCCTCCTCAGAAGATCCTCCTCAGCCTCGCCGAGTCCTGGGATTTGAGCCTGAGGCACCCGGGCAGCTGTGTATGAGGCATTTTACACTGGAGGTTTTTCTCTTCTTGCTCTCTCAACGCCACATTGGCAACTTCGGAGGAAGAGGAATCCTCTTTAATGCACAGCTCTTAGGATCAACAGAGAACCAGACTCAGAGCTTTGGCACCGACCATGCAAAGACGCTGGCTGCAAGCGGAATACCCTCACCAGGAGCTGGCATCGAGATGCCCGGCTCTGAACAGCAGGCGGGCCGGAGGCACTTCACTTACAGCCAGCACGAGTGGAAAGCTGTACAGGAATTCCATGTAGCTCAAGGGATAGATGGAGGCAAATGCTATTTCCTACTTACACAATGACCTTCCCAGCAGCAACCCTTCTCTTTCCTAATCCCACCCCATTTCCTATCTCTCCTTGGAGCTGGTGGTGGGCTGAGGTGACCGAGTTCATCCCGTGCTCCAGAAAGGATATTCATTCCTAGGATGCAGTCTCCCTCTCACCTCCCTTTTCTGCCCTGGAACAAAGAGGGTGACCACATTTGGGGAGGAAGGGGCCAGAGCAGAGCAGAGCACTTTGGAAGAGTAATCAAGTTACGACACCACTTCCAAGGTGCAGATTCCCGGAATGCTGTTCAGGGAAATCAACGAATCTCTTGTGGCACAGTAGTGTGAAACTGAATACAACTCTAATGGAAACAAGTGGGCAAAGAGCAAAAAATCCTGCACGTCTATTTTGATTCTTTATATCTGAAATAATTTAAAATAAGGCTAGTTCATAAACATTATTTCTTCTATGGAATTTCTTAACTATTTAAAATGTATTCTACAGACCTTAACTTTTACAAAGCATAAAGTTTTGCATTTCAGAGAAATAAAGCTCTTGCAGTAAGTAGAGAAATACAGCAAGAGAAAGAGTTCAACACACAAGAGAAAAACCTTTCAGCAGACTAAGGAGAGAATACGCAGTCTGAAGCTGTGCCTGCTATACCACTTCCCTCAGATTCACGGGTGAGCCCATCCCACGTGCATGTGACCAGTTTGCGAATTTAGCTGCTTACTTCATGCCACAAACGGTCAGTTAGAAGAGCGAGTGTCCCGAGAACCACATGGTCTGCTTGGCGCCTTTCCCTCTGGTGCAGGGGACTGCAGCCCGGGCCTCCCACTGTGGGTGGGCACCGCAGTGCTGAGCTGTGTCCCAGGCACTGCAGTTTTCTTTAAGATGATCCCCTCCAGACAATTCCCTGTATACATTTCTGATTTCACTTTGTCTTACTGTTAAAGAGGATGGCATGGTTCCTCTGGTTTAAGACTCCTCATTCCTTCCTAATTAAAGGAACACGTTTTCCCTTTGTGGAGTCAGCATCATCACCATTATTACCATCACTACTTGTGAGGTGGCTGTGGCTGTGTGTGTGCACATGTGTGTGCATGTGTGTGTGTGTGTATGTGCACATGCGTGTGTTGCCTTGAATGTCTGAATTCACAGGTGCAGTATCTCTGTGACGACACTGGCTGCTTGGCCAACTTTCCCTTAGTAGGCTTCCAAATGAAATGACTCATTTCTTCATAATTATGCCAACTTTGGAAATGGCATTCCTGCAAAAATGTTTAGGCTGAGTTTCCTCCATATGGTCGAATAGAACACTCTCATGAATAAAGTGAAACCGTTTTCGCTTGGTTAATTTCCTTACCCAAGTCAGCAGATTTAAACTACTGTGAGATGGATCACTCCACTTAGGGACACCCACAGATGCTGTAAAGTTTATAAAGTCTGATTTCCTAGTTTCCATGAAAAGAAATTCTCTTGCTCAATAGTCACGCCCCACCCCCCAGCGGTGGGTCAGCAAGCTGCGCTGCTGAAGGACCTGGACCTGCGAAGGCAGCCCAGCTGGGTCTCCCGCAGCTGGCCCCGCACTACAAAGCTGGGGTTGCCACAAGTGGTCTTTACGGTCTGTCAAATTCCCAGCTATATATTTCAAGTGTGGCAGACCAGATTCTCTTGGCATTATACTAAGTTTTGTTAAAAGATATTCATGCCAAAATATTAAGCATGACCCGTGTATCTAGGTGCACGCACTGGAATAAACTGCAAAGGCATCACCATGGCGTTGCTGATGGCAGCTCTCATTAATATACAAGCGTAAGTGATGCAATTAGTGAAAACCTGTACTTCAATCTTTGTGGTTCTCCATTATAATAAAAATGAACTCTAAGGTGTCTTCTAATCACTGCAACAGTCTCACTTGCACAGAGGCCAAGGGCAGGGCACAAATGGAGGAGACTGGCAGCCAGAACCCCCTGGAGCTACGCTGAGGCGGCTGCTCAGCTTCTAGCTACAGCCCAGTTCCCTAGGCTCTGACCCACTAAGGAAACGCCCCGGCCACCTGGCACATTTCCCTGATTAGTTATGTAACCCACTTTGTTGCAACATTAGTCCCTCATCTGTTACCAAAACCAGATCCCTGCAGAATTTTATTACAACAGAGGGACAAAACAAGTTCTGAACTTAAGGACAAGGGAGGAAAATGCTCCCACTATGTAGGATCTCAGTTCACAGCCTCAGTTGCTCCCCGGTTCTCACTGCAAACTGACTGGAGGAGAGTGTGCTCAATTGTCCCGCAGGTCGACCCTGAACCCAGCCAGGGAATGTGACGCAGGGCTCCCCGGCTTGGCTTGAGACCAGAACCACGGAAAGAGCTAGGTCCTGAGCTGGGCTGTTGCCGTCATGGGTCTCCCATGCTCTGCTTTTATCCTTATATTTGCTCCAGGTTTTCTTTTGTAGCATTTGGGCATTGTGAACCTGTTTTATAAGTCAGTGACATAGATGAGGATAAAAATAAGAACAAAGATATTATTGCCAGAAAAAGAAAAGGACAAGGGGTCAAGCAGCAGTGCTGTTGGAGGAAGTCTGTGTGCATTAATGGATCACAGCACCGAGACCGGAGACTGGCATTTTAAGACTCTGTGGGCACTGTCCCGCGTACCTACAACAACCCCCGAATTCCTCAAAATCTATTAATCTAGTCCTCAAAATATGTTAGATATATTTTTATATCTAACACTTTTTCTTCAGATACTAATGTGGCAGACTAAAGTAATTTTGCTAAATGTTCAGGGACCTGTTAAAGTAATTAATATTTAAAATTAGGGGCCAGGGAGATAGCTCAGTGGAATAAGTGCTTGCCTGGCAAGTACAAGGTCCTGAGTTCTGTCCTTGGTACTGCAATAAAATAAATGAATAAATAAAACTAATTTTAATGTTATGAAGCAATTAAAATGTTAAAAAATTTTCATGTAGGAATAAAATTAAATAATTAATATACTAAAATAATAAACTGAAAAATCTGATTGCTCGGGAAAATCCCGCAGGGCCAATCTGGCTGCAGGGACGCAGCCCAGGGCAGTGGCGGTGCACTCTGGTATGCATGCTGTGCAGGCTGCTGTGTCACCCTCCAGGGAAGGAGCAGGGAGTGCCAGGGTCAGAGGACACCCTGCGGAGGGGCCGCTGCCCAGGCTCCCCTCTGCTCCGCAGCTGACAGGTAGGGGCGTGGCTTCCCTGTGTGCCCTCTGGGGATGCTGGCCTCAAGCCCAGACGGAAGCAGAAGCTCCTGGGAGTGCTTAATTCTTTGTTTCATTTTTCAGTCCCTAGGACCTGCCACAGGTCTGATTCAAAAGTCTGTGGAATAAATAAGAGAAGTTCTGCAGATGAAAGCAATTTTGCTCTTGCTTTTTGCACGTTTTAATTTTTTCTTTTTCAGAACCAGGGACTGAACTCAGGCCCTTGCACTTGCCAGGGAAGCGCTTATTCCACTGAGCCTTCTCCCTGGCCCCATGTATGTTTTAAATGTTACAAATATATTCAAACTAGGGGCAAAACTACTGTGGCTGAAACTGGGCCCTGGCAGTTGTGAATTAGGTCAACTTGAATTCACTTTGGTCTTGCCTAGGTGCTTGCACACCGATGCGTGTTACAAATATGATCCTTCTTGTAGTAGGGCTGCACGCTCTTCACATCTCTGCGCATGGTCGGAGGTGGGAAATGGATCAAGGGCCCAGGCTGCACTGAGCTGAGGGCCCCTGAGGCTGCAGGTCCTGCTCTGGCCGACTATGGCCTGCTGTGGCCCGCTGTGGCCCATTGTGGCCTGCAGTTCCGAGGCCTGAGAGTTGTAGCACAGCCTCCTGCTTTCTTCACAGTTAAGTCAGTATGTGCTGGGCAAGGACGAATTTTGGGGTAAGATAAGAATATCTGCTTGATCTGATTGCAACTGAGTCCCTAACTAGTGATGCACTTGGGGCAATCACTCTGTTACACTGTGGCCCACACTCATGCAGTAAGGTAGAGTGGACACAGCTGAGGTCCGGAGGCTTAGAGACAGTGCATGCAGCACTTCTGTGTGGCCACGTGGGAGGCTCACTGCAGCAGCTAACTGCAGCTAATTATTTAATCTCAGTGTCTAATGGTATCTAAGGAAAAATTATTAACCCAGTCACTAAGACACCTGAAACTGGTTAAGAGCTAATGTATACTAAACTCTTACACAATTAATAACAATATTGCTTTTAAGAATACACCTCAAGACGCAGGAATCTTTCCTACAGGTCATCAAGAAGAAAAGTTGTGAAATGATACGAAGTGATCCAAATGCTTACATTTCATGTGCTTTTATATACAGCCATACACGACCTCACTGCGGGCAGCAGCAGACCACGGGCAGCTGTCCTGCAAGATGACGCTGCTCCCTGATGCGGTGGCCACCCCGCTTTGTGTAAGTCCGCACTACGGTGCTCACACCCCACAAAGTCCCAAGGGGTGCACTGCGCAGGGCACAGCCTGCTGCTAAGCAGTGCACGCCCGTGCTTCTGTGTGCTCAGGACGGAGCGGACTTACATGGCCACACGGCACATGCAGCGCCTACAAACACCCAGGGCTACGTGTGTCCGTGTGCGTGTGCGTGTGTGAGTGCATAAATGACTTCACACACACAATTAGAACTCGAGATGAGATTTCCCACAGTGGCTATTGTGATGGAGGTCACCTGAGCACGGCACAAATTACATTATGGAAAAGCAGTTCAGAGGCTGGTGCAGAACAGGGCTCACACAGGTCACTCATGACATCTGAAAAGCAGCATCAATCAAGCCCATGAGCAGGAAGATAGACAAAGAAGCTGCTATAGTGCACAGTGGAACACTGTTAATCAAAAGAAACCACTGAATGGATAATACTTAAACCTTACACTGAATGAACTAAGCCAGATTCATACCTAGGTGCAGATGAGCCCTGCCACTGTGAACGTCACCAGACAAAGAGGAGAGCTGAGCAGGTGCTGATACTTTTTAGCTCATACAACAACCTCAGAATGTTTTCGCTTTTCAATTTTTTTTTTTTTTTGTGGTACCAGAAATTGAACTCAGGACCTTGCACTTGCCAGGCAGGTGCTTATGGCACTCAGCTATATCCCTAGACCCTTTGCTTTTCAATTTAATGACAACCTATGCTGTAATGCTCATGTGAGGAGGAAATGAGTGTGTGTGTGTGTGTGTGTGTATCACACATGTCACTTTTTTTTTTTTTTTGTCTTTTTTGAGACAGGGTCTCACTGTGCAGTTCAGGCTGGCATTAAGCTCACTTTGTAGCTCAGGCTGGTCTCAAACTCACAACAATCCTCCTGCCTCAGCCTCCCTAGTGCTGGGATTACAGGCATGCGCCACCACGCCCGGCTCACACATGTCACTTGGACCCACACCCAGGACACCCAGGTCTGCAGCATCACTGACATCTGGACGAGCAGGTGCACTCTCTTCGGCCTCCTGCACCTGCTGTGCCTGTGCCAACTCCCCCGCTGGCCCCTGTGTATGGCTTGGAGAGTGCTGAGCTCACAGCAGGCCGAGCAGCTCCTAAGAAACTGCAATGTGTGTGCTCAGTTTGCCAAGCAGGCAAGGCTGGGTTAAGATCAGTCTGTTTCATTACTTGGTTAAGCCTTGTTGCTAAAGCAGAAAATTAGGAGAGAAAACCTCTCTGAGCCAATTTAGAGCATTCAGGGCTTTCCTCCACCTCCTGTGGTCCGCACACCATAGCCAGGAAGGAGTGAAGCATGTGGTCAAGGGACACGGAGGCCATGTAGCAGAGGAGCGGGGCTGAAGTGACAGGAGCAGGCCTGGGCTCCTTGGCCCCTGCACCTCCTCAGTGAGAGCTTGGTGGAGGGCAGAGCTCTGCGTGGAGCAGCCTGCCGCGCCTCTGAGCTCGCTCTGGCTGGCCCCTGGCTCCGGCTCAGCAGGTCCTCACAGAGTGAGGGGCAGATGTTTCCTTCCTGGCAGGTTGGGGTCCTGCTGTTATAGTCACTGTCCCGGCACCAGCGCATGAAGGCCCGGCCTCCTGTTGGAACGAGCTTGCCACCCCTGCTGTCCCCTAGCGTGTGGTGCCACTGAGGGACACTGGGCACCTGTGTGAGGGAGTATGGCCAGAGACCTTGCATCCGGCAGTCCCACGTCCCAGCCCCCACAGCACTGCAGTATTCTCATAAACCCTGCTAACATTAAGCAAGACTAAGACCTAAGACACAAAAGGAGGTGTCTTCTCCTCAAGGAGGTGTCTTCATCCTCCACTGGGATGGATGCACATCAGGAAGGGCTGCAGGGGTCAGCGCTCTGCCTGCTGACTGGGCCCCAGCTGTAGTAGGGAAAAGGACATCGTGTAGTGGACTGGCACAGTCTGCACTCAGTCACTACGAGACCACTTAGGGGAGGTTGATTTAGGGGCTTGGTATAGGAAGCTGCTGGCATAGTGGCAGACGGCAGGAGCCAGATGAGAACAAAGGAACCAGAAGTTGGTGCCAGCAGGAGTGGCTTCTTGTGGAGGAATAGAGCCCAGGATCAGGGACAGACCTCCGAAGAGTAGCAGGAAAGGCTGGCAGAGGCCTCCAGCCCCTGGGGGAGGGGGCTAGCATCTGGGGGACCTGTGCCTGGTGCTCCTGGCCCCATGGGAGTAGAGGCCTTGGTGGCTTGGCCTGCACCTTCCATCCCATGCAGCTCTGCTCATGAACAGTGAGAATGAAGGGAACCCAGGGGGACGGCTGAGGGTGGCCTCCCTGGACAGAACTAGGGAGGGAAGCAGACCTATGTTGGCATTGTTTTGTCCTTCCCTGAAGGCTCTTGGTATTTGTATCCTTTTTTCCCAGTACTAGGAATTGAACCCAGGGCGTTTACATCCCGCTACATCCCAGGCCTTTTCAATAATTTTTATTTTAAGACAGCGTCTTGTTGCTGAGACCTAAGTTGTTATGCTGCCCAGGTAGGGCTCACTCCTCCTGCTTCAGCCTCTCGGAGTGCTGGGATTGCGTGTGTGCACCACTGTTCCCTGGCAATGGCTTTAGATTTCTTGCTGGGCAGACAACCTAGAATGCCTGGCATGTACATCTGTATGTACTTGTGACACATTTTGCTCAAAGTGATTATTAAAGGTAGACTTGCTAGGCTGAGTGGTAAGCACATTTACACGGTCACACACACACAAGGCCACAAAGTGTCCCCCGAAAGTGTGCATCACTTCTCTGTGCCTGATTCTGCACACTCCGGCTAAGCACGTGATTTGCTGCAGCCAATGCTTCCAACAGATAATTGCAAGCCTCTTCAGAACACACTGACGTTGTAGGAGGCAGAGCCAGCACTTAAAACATGTGGAGTATTTAAAAATAAAAACACAAAAACAAAAACAAAACAAAACCACTGGCAAAGCTTCCACTTGTATCTAAAAGACCTCTAAGAGCTTGTGAATAAACTGTCAGAATTTCTCTCTGGCAAGGGAAAAAGAGCACTGAGAGTACCTGTGGGCCGGCTTGGCCTTCCTCTCAGATTCCCCTCATTACTGGAGGCTAGGAAAGGTGCATGGGCATTGTCCTGGGAAACCGCTGGGCAGTAACAGAATGGAGGCTGGAGCTGCAGCTGCAGCTGCTTCCATTTCCTGCCTGGTTGGTCAGGCGAGGCAACTGTCCGGGTCATGCTCCCCACAGCAGCTCTGTCCCAGTACAGCAGTGCCGCGGTCCGCAGCAACACACAGGAAACTGATGGAGAGCAGGGGCCCGGGAGACCCCACCTTCCAGCTAACTCTCCCACCAAGTTTAAACACCAGCCAGTTTTCTGGAATAGACTGACCATGGTAAAATTTCATACATAGAAACACTGGGCATGTGTAATACATAGCCTACTGCTATGTATGCCAAATTCAAAGAGGTGGAGGGCATAAAGGAAACACACTGGGCCGCCAAACAGACCCAAAAAAACACGAAGAGAACCTGAGAGTTTGTCGTTGGCACCAGTCAGCAATAGTCACCTTTACTGCTCGAGTGTGGCACAAAATTAAAGTTGAATATAATTAGCATCTGGATGAAATATTTACTGAACACCCACATGAATGCATTCAGCTTCTACAAGTTTTTATAATGAAAACAAGGAGACTCAGCCTGATCAAATATGAGCAGAGCGCAAGCTCCAAAAGCATTGCATTAGCCTCAGCGATGAGTTGGGTGGGTAGAACTCTGTGAAGGTGAATGACAATCCAGGATGAAGCTATCACACTGGGATGGACGCACTTGAGGCTGCTCCTTGTGGGTCCTGATGTCAGACACTTGCAGCCTCGTGAGCTCTCTGTCTGCGAACAGGGCCTCTCCCCAGGGCCGGAGCCGCTGGCTCTCCCTGAGCACTCACCGCCTCTCCCAGAGGGCGCTGGACTCGTCTCCAGCTCTGACTCCCTGAACAGCCAGCTTTCAACTCAATTTTATTCTTTTTTTTTTTTTTTTTTTTTTTTTTTTTTGAGATAGGGTCTCACTATGTAGCCCAGGCTGGCCTAGAATTCACAGCGATCCTTCTGCCTCAGCCTCCAGAGTGCTCAGATTACAAGTGTGTGTCACCATCCCAGGTTTCATTTTTCTAAAAAATGCAGTACTTCCCACATTATTACAAACCAACTTTGGTTCAAATCAATCTGTTTTATTGCAAATGCCTCACAATGAGTAAAACTGAGAAATAAAACTAGATTGTTTCAACTCCTACAGTATAATCAATAGCTTCATATTAATTATTGGACAAAGATTTAGTCTATGTTAAATCTGACACCCTATTAGCTGTGTTAAGGAGGTAGTCATGGCCTCTGTAGGGTGGGGACTGCTCGCCTTCTCTGCCAGCAATAGGGCTTCATAAAGTAACAAGCTCACAATGGCAGGCAGGGCTTTGAGACCAGCAGGCCCAGAAGGTGGGCCTGCTGGTGTCCCCAGCCAGAGCCTGGTGCCCCCGCCCTGTGTCTCCAAGCCCAACATGAGTCCTGTGAGGACAGTATGAGGATGTATAGCAGTCAGTAACTCTCACCCTAGCCAGTATGCTTCAAGTTGTTAGTTACCCAGGTAACAGTTCCTGTTCCAGTTCTGGTTGCTCCTGTCTCTTAGCAATGGCTGGTCACTGTGATGCATACTGGATAAATCAATCCCCAGTAGACAAACCGTTCTGCCTCAGGCCTTCCTGCTTGCCTATCCCCTATGAATCTTAGACCACCAGAGATTAGGGCTTGGTGTTCTGGGATTGGTCCCCGTCAATGCCCACTGATGCAAAATAAATCTGCCTCCAAGTACGTATGTATGTATCGTTGGTGTTTCTGCATGATGTTACAGGTACACAGCAGGGACAGCAATGCACAGAGAGCTTCTCAGGGTGCTTTCTGCCCTAGCAGGACAAGCTCTGCCCTCTGTGGTCCCCCAGGCCCAGTTCTGCTCCACAGAAGCACCAGGAATTACTGGACAGAGACAGGACTAGGACAAAATCACCCCACATTACTGAGGTGCTGATGGAGTGCCTCAGGCAGGAGGAAGGAGGGACAGGTGAAGGGAGAGGTTGGTACCTGAGCTCACCTGGGGACTTTCAGAGGCTATGTACAGGGAGGACTTGGCTTTCAGGATTTCTCAGAGGAAAGCCATGACAGACCAGGAGGATGAGACCACCTGGGTGATGGAGGCGGCGAGCTCCGGGTAAGAGGTCAGCTTTGGAGTCTTGCATTTGAAAATAATTGTGAAGTAGTTTTAGGCTTATTTTGCAGTCAACATTGTTTAAGGAAGGCCTCAAAACATAAGAGAGAAAACTATATGTGTGTCCATATACATCCGTATGCGTATCTGTATCCATATGCCATGAAAATCACTACAGGCTACACAGAGGCCCGATTCCTGGGGAAAGCAATGCATGCGGACACACTGGGCTGGCACCCGTGCGGAATCTGAGTGATGGTGCTCTGTGCGGAAGTCACATCGTGCCCTGGAGACTCTGTGCTGTCATGTGGCTCAGCATCCCCGCCCCAGCCTCTACTGAGAACCCAGCTTGGGAGTAAGAAGGGGAGCCTGGGTCCTGCTGCCTACCTGCATCTTCTGCAAAGTTGAGATTCTTTTACTCAGCTACAAATGTGAGGACAGGAGTGTCCTTGATGCCATCTTTCTTCTCAGATCTGTGTGGCTTTAGACCCTGTACCTTGAGCTACAGGGCTGCACTGCAGTGGGGTGGGTGGGTGGGAGCCCTCACCTGGTGGGGTTGCCATCTCCCAGGCTAGAAGCACAAACCTGCTGGCCTCGTGTGGCCTGCACATCACAGAAGACTGACACTACAGGCTCTGAAGGCAGCTGGCCTCCTGAGGACTCACAATCTGGCTGCATGGAACAGAGCCAGCACAGTGACGGTCAGGTCATGTGCTAGACCTCAGAGGTGACCCCGTGAGCAGGTGATCAGTGGCCATCCCCTCTGCAGGCTCCTGGGGCTGCACCGTAGCTGTTCCTCTGATCCTCCCTTTATTCTTCAGCCAACCACTGATTTCACTCCTGACATCATATTAGTCTGGATTTTATGTTTTCTATAATTTTACATAGGTGAGATTACAGTGTAAGGATTCTGCATCCTGTCACTCAGCATAATTATTTTGAGGGTTACGCACCTTACAATGTGTATCAATAGCTTTTTCCTTTCCATCAAGGAGCAGTATTCATACTTCCACATCTATCTACCTATTGCCAAGCATTTTGGGTTTAGTTTTTAGGTATCACAAAGAAATGATGATGAATATCTGCACAGAGGTTTCTGGATGCCCACACATTTTCCAAAAGTGAATGAATTCTTTTGCCACGTGTTTGGATTATTCAGTATTCCAGCTGGTAACGGTAGAGTTCAGGCCCTGTCTAGTCCTTGCCGACCACCAGCCATACCAGGAAGGCCAGAGAATGCCCTTGTGTGTTGCTACATTTCCTACACTGCATGCTAAGTGCTATGATATCTCCAGCAGGCTCCGTGTGGTGAGGACTCACACTCTAATACTAAAGCAGCACATAAACAACAAAATGATCAAATAACCCAACCAAATAGCTCAAGGTAAGCTACAAAAAAAGTCAAACTGGTCCAAAAAAGGATAAAAAAGAGTAATGAGGAGCAAACCCCACACCACTCTACGTGTCCACCCTTGCTGCAGTCTTCCCGGGGGCTAGTAGGCCTGGGGTCATCTGCTGCTTGCGTCCATTCACTCAGGTGTTCTGTGTTCACCTGAAACTAGGTGCATTCTGCTCTTGTCATAGAAGGGCTCCAAGTGGCCAGGCTCCCTGCAGCGCACCGTGGGTTTCCTGTGCGATGTGAATTCCTGATGGGTGGGGTAAAGTTCGGTCTTCCATTATTTTATCTGAAAATTCCCTGTCTTTTAATTGAAGTATTTAGTATTAGGTGCTTTATAGTTAATGTGAATGGTGGCATAGAGTCTATTTAGTTACTTGTTTTCTGTTTGTTATGGTTTTTGTATATTTGTCCCCCCAAAGCCTCATGCAATCATTGAGGTACAGTTCTAGAGTTTGGGATTAACTCATGATCCAAGGCTGGGAATATGGGTCTGAGTACTGCTGGGGTTATGAGTGTGAGTGCTACCCCCAGCCTGGGACAGATCACCTGAATGTTATTGTAAGAGAAACAGAGAGAGGGACTTGCTCCCTGTTGCCACTGATGCTGTTATTCCTCCCTTTTGCTCTTGCTCTCTGTTGTTTTTCTGCCTTCTGCCACCACAAACTGCTGCCCTTGGCCATGTGCCGCTCTGTCTTGGAGCCAGCTAAGTGTGGAAACCTCCAGTAACTGTGAGCTAAATAAACCTTTCTTCTGTAAGTTTGAGTGTTGAGTGTGAGACACTATTTTTTCCATTTTTCTCTCTTCTTGTTTTTGGATTTATTTCCTATTGTTACCTTTAACTTTATTTGCTTTATTGACTTTTTAGCTATAATTTTTCTGTTTTCTCATTTTAGTGATTTCTTTAGAGATTATGATATAGATCTTCAAATGATCACAGGCAGCCCACAAACACTAGACTCCTCCATGTACACTATGAGATTCTTAGGATGAAACACTTCTAGCTCTATCCCAGACATGTATGAAATCATCACTACATGTTCTAATGATTATACATGACCTGGGAATAAACATTTTTGCTTAAACATGAGCTCAGCCAATCTAAGTAATAACACAGCGGCCTGGTGCATCTGCAAATGAAGCTACTGCCTTCTGCACTGGTCATCTGTTCCATGCCTTTGTACAATCTGCATTTTCATCTGATGTCATCTCTCCTCTTCCCAGAGCACTTCTTTTAATAATTCTGTAGGCAAAGAAACCTTTCAGCTTTTTTGTTCTTGGAAAGTATTTTGATGTCTTTATTTTTGGAAGATAGTTTCACCAAACATAGAGTTCCAGTTTGGCGGGTTTTCTTTTAATAATTTAAAGATGCTGCTCCAACACTGTATCTGTTGAAATCCTGCTCTTCCCATTGATTTTATCTCGCTGCATACAATGGATCTTTTGTCTCTGGTGGTTTGCAGTGCTGCTCCTTCCCTGGTCATGATTATGCCATCCTTGTGTGCTGCAGGTGGTTTTTAATTGCCAAGGTAAGCAGGCCACCTTCCAGAGAGCCTCCTGTGTGTTTAGCCCACCTGGACCCTGCCCCTGGCTGAGTAGCATGGGGTACAGTGGGGCTTGGCCCTGGGCCCCCTCTCTAACTCTGCTGGATGTGGCAATAGACATAGCTCAAGGGCCAAGCAGTGTGGCCCTGGGCAATGGGATTGTGAGCTTATGGCTTTTTAGATAACCTGCATGGGGAGGGGGTTTTATGCAAAATTTCCTCAAGCCAGCTCTGGATCCCACATTGCTAATCCTGTGGGTCAATGGCTCTCCCATGTAGCATGGCATCCCTCTATAGTGGGTCCTTTCCGTGGCACCAAGGGTAGCATTTGCATGCGGTGGTTACCCTGCTACATGAAGTAGGCTCCAGGGATGCCCCGTGCTGATGTCAGGCCCTGTGCAGTGACAGAGCAGGGTGTTCAAGCTGCATCCCTTCCTGTCCTGTGTGACCAGGGCATGTGTCCACCCTGACGGCAGGGCTTGCACCACTCTACTCCTGTGGGACCAAGCAGGGATGCATTTGGGACCTCCTATATGGTCGCCCTCGGGACTGCCACTTCTCACTGAGGAAACTGATGTAGGAGGCTGTGGTCAGTGGAGACATCGAGGCTAATGTGTAGTCTTCAGAAAACAGCATCAACATATAAATGGGGTGAGGTAGATGTCGCCCAGCTCAGCAAGTTCATATTCAGACAGCGCACTGCTGAGCCACTTTGTCTCTAACCCTTGGGACCAGCCAATGCCTTCTCTTCCTGAGTAGCAGTTTAGAAAAAAACATGAAATATTTGACTAGCTGCAGGCTAGGAAAGGAAATCAAATGTCATAGTCAGAAATGATCCATTATATGCGTTTAGATCAAAGGCTGCAGCTAATGAGCACTATAGATTACACGCTTCACTATCTTCAAAGCACTTTCATGCCTATGCTCATGGCAAGTCTTCAGATGACGATTTAGAAATCAGAGGGAGCCCATGGCCCCTCATCACCCGAGCACTGCGAGGCCCGTGCACTCTGAGAAACTTCCCCTGCAGCCGTATCACACCTGCAGCCTGCTGCAGACCCATGTCCCACAACTCTCATTTTGACCTGTGATGAGAAGCAAAATTAGAATTGCAATTCCTTAGCATTAAAATCTCTGGAGGGCATCAAAGTGCCTTTAGTAAGTAGACGAACTTTTAAAGCAAATCTGAAAGTTAAAAATTACTGTGATTGCATTTTCATGTTGCAAAATTCATGCCCACCTGCCTTCTCAGTTTGCCAGGACTCTTTCAAGACAAGAATGTGGATACAGAAAAGGACACTTTCTTAGCCACTACTTGGATGAGGTGCATATTTCCATTTTACAAAACTTATTACAGTAAGAGACATATTGCCATCAATCATGAAAATCCCTCCCTCACTTGGCCCACATTTATCCTAGAGCAGAAAACACCCTGACCTCCCAGCCAGTATACTTCAGTCACCCAGGTAATGGTTCCTCTTGCAGCTCCAGTTACTTCTATTTCCTAGAAATGGCTGGTCCCTGGGATGCTCATTGAAGAAACCAATCAAAGACAGCCAAGTACTCTGCCTCTGTACCTTCTCCCCTTTGCAGCCCCATAAAAACCTCTACCCCTGGGCCATCAAAGCCTGACATTTTGAGGGACAATCAATTCCTTGTCAGTGCCCCTTTAGCATTAAATAAGTCTGCCTCCAAATTCTGGGTGTCACTTTGGTATTTCTGTTTGCCATTGCATCTGGTCCACTGGCTGGGAAGACCAACCGTTTTGACCTCTGGTCACTGGTTCTAACCCTGAAGGATGGAATAGAGATCTCTCCAGTTGGTGATGGCAAGGTGCACCCTTGAGATTTCTTGAGTCCCTTTGGTGGTCTGGAGGAGGATTCTTAGTTCTCTGCTGAGTGGTTCACGTCAGATCTAAAAGGGAGGAAGATGCAGTCTGCCTGGTCATTTGGATAATATAAAACTCCCAGAGCACCCCAGTTAGTCCATCTGTCAGTCCTGCTCAGCCAGAGGAGAGACTGATCACCTCTCCTTAGTCAGGACCACTTTGAAGGAAGGAGGTTGGAGTGCCTTGCCTCTGAGTGCCTGTTGAATGATTGTGTGAGTGTGTGGAACAGACAGCAAAGCAATAGGCTGCTCTGTCTGTGCTGCACTAAGGCTGGGAAGTGTTGGTCCAGGTGGCTGGTGGGGCCCTCACTGCAGCTCCATGGTGATCCACACAGGGCATGTGGGGGCTTCACATCCTTGCTAGCTAAGTCCCACCTAAGTCCGCATGAGGGGCATGACCAGACAGACATTTGAATGGTCTCTGAGGGGTGTGCACCCTTTGTTTGTTGCACCATCATTCAAGGGAACACAACACACACATAGGGAGCCAGAAATGGGATGTAATTAGTCAAAACCTGCAGTCCCTGACTGCAGGAAAAAGGGCCTTCCTAAGATTATCAAGTTAAAAATGAAACTAAACTGCTCAAAGAAAACAAAGGAGAAAAGAGGTCCATGTCTCCTGAGAATTCTGCCTTAGCACCCTCATTGGCTGCCACAGTTGCTGCCACAGTCCCCCCGCCCCCTGCTTCCTGACTTCTCTATTTCCAGCCAGCTGAACCAGGTCCAGCTCAGTCACTGCCTACGTTCAGCCACAGAGGCACTGCCCACCTATCCTGGTTAGAAGATGTCATCCGATGCAGCCTCCCCTCCAGATGACTGTCAGGAACTCCTTCTGAGCTCCATGTTTTGATGCTGGAGGGGCGGTGGGGGAAAAGCAGGCGCTATGCAAATCAAAATGGAGATTTCTCAAAAACTTAATAACGGAAATTAACTGACATTAGCTATCCCTCTTAGCATCATTCCAAAAGAGGTAAAGCGATCACACAACAGCGATCCATGCACATCCACGTGTATAGTGGCAGAACGCACAAGAGCTAAGTTAGGTTCATGGCTGACCCCCCCATGAGTGAGTGGATGGATAAAGAAAGGACAAGAGAGCTATGACCAGGATGCATTCAGACCATTTGTATAAAAACAGATCTTGAGATCATAAGAGTAAGTGAAATATATCAGACATAGAAAGTTAAATATTGCACATTGTTCCAATATGAGAGACTCAAATTATAAATAATTTAAAGAATAAAATAAAAGAGAGTTAGTAAGGAATAGCAAGCTCAATCTGTGCAGACAGTAAAGAGACTGGGAAGAAGGGAGGGGAGGGATAAGACAGAAATGGCCGGATGTGACATGCTGGCGTGATCATCATGCATCACTAGTGCTGCCTGATAAAGGAAGATACTTAGCAATCAGCTGAATCTTTTTATTTTATTTTTATATTTTAGGGAAGCATCTATAGGGTGTTCAGGATCTCACTACTAGATTTGTAGTGATTCACCTGTTTACAGCCTCCCAAGAGCTGGGATTATAGGCATGCACCGCCATGCCCAGTCTCAATTGAGTCTCAGCACAGCCTGGGGTGGGGCTGGCATGGTAGGCCCAGGGGTCAAACACCCAGCCCCAGGCACTTTAATCCGCTAAACTATTTGGCCAGCCTAGGGCTGAATCTTACTAATCAAGAGTTATGCATCAAAATTGGCAGCAGATCACTCCAAAACAATTATTTAAATTAAGCAGAGGCAGGAAAAAAAACGCACATTTGAGTCTCCTAAGATAGAGAATGGAATAGTTAATATGAAGCTTAGATTTGTAGCACAGTGGATATAATGATAGAAAAATGGATTTGAACACAGAGTAATGGAAACAACTCAAAGTGAAGCAGAAGAAAAAGCGGAAAGAGAAAACAGAGAGCCCTGGGCCTCCCTGCGCTGCCGGCGGGCTCCAGAGGCCAAATGTGCATACCAGTGGATCCCTGCACAGGAGGGCAGCAGAAAACACATTGGAAGGCATAGCCAATTTTTCCAGATTTGAAAGACAAAGCCAGCTCAGTCTCAGGTAGCCTTCAGCCCTAAGCACCAGAAACATGATGACAATCAGACGATATCATGCTGTAATCAAATCATACAAATGTCAAAGGAAAGCGACTGTTGGGGAGCAGGGAACACAGAGGTGGCCAACAGCAGGCTTCTCACAGAAAATGCACAGGCAGCGAGCAGCACCTTTATTCTTTTAAATCACAAAGTCACAACCTCTGCAGTGGATGCAGAGAGATGGGCTGGACCGCACACCCACTTCTCCCCAGGACACTCTGCCGGCTGGGAATACGTGAGGGTTTCTCACAAGATAGACAGCAGCTTCAATAACAGTACAGCCGGTCCATGGTTGACTGGGAGGCACGGGTCCCCGCGCTCACCAGGAAGACTGAGCTACTTGAGCTCGGATCATTGTGCCAGAAGGCCCAGAATTCCACTGGGTGCTTCCTGTTCTCATTCAGTAAAATGCGATGAACCAATATTCTAAAATTAACATGGACATAATTGGAAGATCCCAAAATAATGTTGAAATGAAAAAAAGAAGTCTGAAAGAAAGACTAGCATTACCTTACTTTTATACTCTTGTAAGGCTGTAGTGGTCAGGGTCACGTGACACTAAAGCATGAATCATAAATGGATAGATGAATAGAACAGAACAGAGTCCAACAATATTCCCACGCATATAGAGAGCTGAATTTTATCACAGGTGAAAAAGCAGTTTAGCAGAGAAAATACTTTCAGGGATGGCACAGAAATAATTATATATCCATATTCAGAAATGCATTCATGCCAATAACACATTAAGAAGCATTTCAGGATATGTCATATACCCAAAAGTAAAGCCTAATACTATAATTTAAATATAAAAGGCTACAAAATAGTCAAAATGTTTGAATAGATACTTAACCAGATAAAATACACCTTGTTACAGTCTGCGTCTAAGTGTGCCTCTTGCAGCCATGGGGCGGCTTCTGGGGTCTGTGATTAATTCCTGACCCAATGCTGGGATCGTGGATGTGAGGGGTGGGGCAGATGATCCACAAGCAGACGTGGGCGGGGAGAGGCCGCCCGCTGCTGCAGCTGCTGTCCTCCCTTTGCCATGTGCCACTCTGTCTTGGAGCCAGCGGAACACGTACTGAGACCTCCGCAGAGAGAAATAAGGGTTTTCTTCCTTAATTTTGAATGTCAGACATTTTGTCCCAGCCAGAAGAGAAAAGTAAGACCCACCCACAGCACAAACACAAATACAAAGAGGCCTGAAGTTCTTATTTCACCAGCAGAGAAATGTCAACCCTAACCGCCAAAGCACAGCCAGCCACATACCAGTTAGAAAGGCTAAGATTTAAAAGTTTTTTTCCTCTCACGTGTGGTTGTGTCTGTCAGGCCTGGAATTTTCAGATATTTGTTTGAAACTAAAATGGTACAATCGCTTGGGACAGTACACAGCAATAAAAAGAAATGAGCCGTTGCTATCCCCGGAGCTTGGGTGGACCACAAAGCAATTAGGTTGAGTAAACAGAACCACAGAACACAGCGTGCCTTTCCTGCGATTCTGCCCACAGACAGTTCTAGAAGGTGTAAAGCCGAACATGTCCTGTGCAGTCTGAGAGCAGCTCAGAGCGAGGCCCAGGAGGACGCAGGGGGTGCAGTGTCCCGCAGGAAGGACAACCCGCAGGTCGGCGGCCCGGCTGGTTCCGCGGAGGCGCACCCTTGGGAAGGCGTAGGGCTGCTCGCCAGGGCGGAGAGCGTGCCTCCGCCAGCTCGAGAGGGTAAGGCCGGCCTCGCCGACACAGAGGTGCTGGCTGCGCCCAGGACAGTCTGCGAGCGTCTGTCCTGCCCCCTGCCACTGTCACCTGCTTTTCTCATTTACGTGACTCCAGTAAGAGCCTGCACCGGCAGCACGATTGAGTTCTTGTCTACTGCTGAAGGATGAAGAGCCACAGGATTCTCTGCACCCCTCTAGGAGCCCGGGTCCCTAACGCTCCCACCCATGCGGCGTCGCCGGCCCACATCCAGACCCCCCCTAGCGCGTGCTATTGCCCCCAGTCCACACCAGGAGCTCTGCGCATTTTGCCCACCTTCTCTGTAAGTCCCATGCTCTGGGATTGTTTACTTAGCATGTTAATGAGATTCCCATTAAGAAAACAGAAGCCTTTAATTCCTGTCAGAAGTCCCCACTTCTGCCTGCATAATTGGAAGTAGTTATTTATTTATTGTCTCCAAAAGGAACAGTGATAAGAAGAAGAGAACCCCAGAGAGAAAAGCAAGTTCTTGCTGTTCGGTGCAAAGCAGAGAGATTTAGAACTCCGAGGCCTTGCAGGAAAAGGAGCGTAGTGCAGACACTCACCAGTGTGGGCGAGCAAGGCCGGATCTACCTCGCCCTCAGCCTCCAGACCCACGACACCTCTTCTCTCCTCTAAATTCACTTTCTAAATTCCTAACTGTTGGCTTGTCCTGAGTTATAGACTGTGCCGTGAATCATTTTTCCCTCCTGCAAAGCTGCCGTCACTACGCCGCCTTATTTTCATGTGAAATATTGCTTTCCTTCAAGTACTTAGGAGTGAAGAATAAACAGCCAATCTTAGGACAATATTAAGTTTATACTACTAGTTTCATTCTTTGTAAGCTCTGCATAAGAGATTATTAAAATACAATTACTGCTTATATTCTGTGCTTGCCAGTCTTAAATTTACTCTCAAATACTTGGATATTTGGAAGTCCATGACATACTCACAAGTAAAACTTCTCATCCCACACTGGATTCAAGTTTCCAAAGATGGTCCTGGTTCTCCTCTTGTTTTTCCCAACCTGGACTGTCACGTAGGGGTCGCTTGATCCGGTCTTGTCCTTCGCTTGCAAGCCTTGGGCAGACACCACTGAAAGAAAGCAGAATAACGGTCATGGCATAAAGACATCCTCAGGCCGAAAAAACCACAGAAGGCACTTTCTGTTCCTTGTTTGCAGATGCATGGCCACTGCTGTTATTTGCACAGCCAATACCATTTTGAAGAGTATTTGATAAAAGGATGAGTGTGAGCTGCTGATGCCTCGTGGTTTTACATCAAATGTCCCTGTGATCCCTGGTGCTGGATGTTTTTCCAGACACCCACGGGCAGTTCTGTGTCTCCTCAGAATGTCTATTGGACTGTTTTGCTGATTTTTCATATAAAACAAGAATGAGATACTACCATTTGTGACAAGGTGGATATATGTGAGGGACGTTACATTAAGTGAAATAAGATAGTCATGGAAAAGAACTGCTACCTAGTGTCACCCGTGTGTAATCTAGAAAGGCGATTTCATAAACAAGGCTGCAGTCGTGGCCACCAGGGTGGTGGCGGGGAAAGCTGGGGTGGAGCGCTGGCAACAGGATGCAAGGATGCACACTGCAATTAGCTGGTGGGGTTGGGCGCCGAGAGGCCTGCCCTGTGCAAGGTGCATGGCAGGGAGGGGGTGGCACCCTCGAGACAGGTGGGAGCCCCTGCATCTCACCCAGGGTCAGTAATGTCAGGAATGCAGTTGTTAACTCGCTGGGTTCTACCTCTCTGCATGCTTGCTTGTGTACTTCAGAACATTCTGCTGCACAAGATAAAAGCAATATGATCTGCAAGTTTAAAATGTTAAAGCTTCTTCCTTTAAAAAAAAAATCTTTTTATGCATGTATTTATTTGAGCTTCTTCCTTTGACTCATGTCTACTTCTGCCTCTGAGGAACCACACGCTACATCTGCCTGTCATGCCGAGTGTTGCTTGGACCTACGCTGCTGGCACCTACCCAGCAAGATGGGACTGAGAGCGTGCAGACAGTGGCCCGGACAGATCCACACCCTGTGATTTAAAGGCCTTTTGTAAATTTCCTGCCTGTATTGATCCACTCATCCCAGTGAAAGCATCTTTGCTTTCTAAATCCCAGGGCCTAGGTTAAGAAGCTCGGCTGGGGTTGACATCATTTACGGCAGTTTCAGAATGTTAGTGACCTTGAGTGACCTATGCTCAAGCATCAGAGGCGTGGATGAGCTGTGGCTCAAATGATTTCTCATTAGAAATCTCAGCAAGGAGAGAGAGGACTGGCTGCATTTGTAATGACCCAGTGGGGACAGGGACAGAGCTGATTTCCTGGAATCTCTGGGATGTTGGGGAGTATGTTAGAAGAAAGACTGAGAACACTGCAGTGGCCTGGAAGACGCACTTGGAGGTAACTCCCTGGTCTGTCAGGCGAGTGTTAGCAGCACTGTGCTCTGCTGCTTTCACCCACAACTGCGGTGAGCAGTGATTTTTGAAACACACAAGGACGTCAACATGCAACAAAGACTTAAGGCACACTGTTGTCACCTGTGATGGTTATTTTTGCAGACCACTTAGACGTCCCGTCCAGCACACTCTGCTTGGCTGCCTTTGTGTACTGCACGAAGTCTTCTTTAGGGATCTGAAACATTTCCTGAATCACTTCAAACACCTCGGGCCTGTTCTGCTCCCTGATCTTCATTCTCTCCCTCATGGCTGTGATGATGGTCTGCGTCTTGTCCTCAGCGCCATGCTTCGAGCTCTTTTCGGCGGCTCCTGCAATGGGAAATCGATGGCGGCATGAATGCACATCAGTTATCTTTTGACAGCACAAAGAGGGAGAAAAGAAGGAGCATGGTGAGAGGGCGTGGCTGTTCTCATCTTGGGAGGAGATGGGGCAGAAGTCCCTGGACTGTGTGCCAAGTGGGGAGGGGGTCGGGCCTCCCCAGCCTCATCACAAGTCGCTCGACCTCGGTGATCCCAAATTCCCGCGCTGCGACCCGGAACCCAGGCCCAGCTGTGCACACATTTCAGTGGATCGTTAAAGGAGTCAGCTCACAGCCAGCAAAAGCAGTGTGGTCGTGCAGGACATCACAGTGCGCGTGTGTTTACTGGATGACTTCCCAAGCAGGGAGACGCCAGTCAGTAATCAGTGATTCTCACACTTGGTTCTTTCAACTTATTTAATTATTTCTCCTCATGGGATTTACTACAATTAAATGTGTGAAAATTTTTCTTCTAGTTAACATTTTTCACTTCTATACATTCTATATGGGAACAGCACACAATGTCACTTCAAATGAACGTAAGGATCTGGGACCTGCGGGCTGAGCCCTCCCTGCGGGCTACTGCCCTGAGACCCTGCAGCAGCCTGGCCCTGCCCTCTCCTGCTGCCAGCTTCGGTAGCCTCAGCTCTCCTCATCCAAAACCCATTTTGACTTCTAGGACATTCAGGGACGCTGTGCTTTGCTTTTCGTGACTGCTTTGCAGCCAACCTTGACTTTTTGGGCCTTTCTGTTTGCCACCCAGGTCCCTCTGGCAGTGAAGCATCTCCACAGTCCGTTTGGGCCACCACGCTCCTCAGCCAGGACCGGCTGTTCCCAGCACGGGGCCCTCCTGGTCACCCCAGGCTCCTCAGGTGCCCTATGCAGCCCGAGCCCCACCTTGGGGTGTGCGAGCTCAGCGAGGAGTCAGAGCCTGTGTCCAGGGTCTGTGGCATCCACTGTCCGCAGCATCCTTATCTGCACAGGGCCGCTACAGAAACAGCTTACTTCTGGCAGAGGAGTGACAGATACAAAGAAAAAGATCAAGAGGCTTGAGCGCTTGCTGTAACTGTCCCAGGTCTCACCTGTGCGACTTGAACCAGTATTATGATTTTTGAAATATTATATTTATGATTTTGGAACCCAAATAGCTCATAAGATGTCTGGAAATTAAATGGGATAATTTATTTGCATAATCTTGCCTTTAAAGATATCTTCAGTAAGATCCTACAAATCTAATTGTGTGAATACTGAATATAATTTAAGCATAAAAGTCCAGAAAAAAGAGATCAACTATATTATCATTATTATTATTATTATTATTTAGTCTTGCTGAGACAGGGTCTCTCTGTGCAGCTCAGGCTGGCCTTGAGCTCACTTCGTAGCCCAGGCTAGTCTCAAATTCCCAATAATCTGCCTATCTCAGCCTCCCAAGTGCTGGGATTATAGCTGTGTATCACCATGCCCAGCTCAACTATTAATTTTCATCAAGATAGTCATGTACAAAGTGACAGTACTATTTTATTGAAAAAATATTTAAAAGTATGCCATTTGTTTCATAAGTGGAAAATATATATTCATAATAATTAGGATCTGAGTAGAAGGTGAAAGTGATGAATATTCCAATAGTAGAAAAAAACAGATTGCTTGCCCTTATCTTTTTTAACTTAGGGGATTTAAACCACATTTAAATGAAAGCAATACAACAACAGAATTACTTCTATTTAAACCAATCTTAAAAGAAATTCTAACCACCGAGCTCATCTTGTAAAGCACACCCTATAACAGCTACGTGTTTGTATTGTGTGGCCTCTGGCAGCTGAGCAGGCCGTTAGTTTTCAGCCACAGTGTGCTGGTCTCAAGCAGGAAAATGTGCTCATGTTGGATTAACAGCAGCAGCCATCCAGCGGGCATAGCTGGTTTAAAAAATGGAATATTCATTAAATGTAAAGGACAGTGGGGGCTCAGAAACATTATCCACACATGGACAATATCCCAAATGTGGCTGGTGACAGACTAAGGAAGGACATTCACAGGGTGAGAATTCTACAAGTGCTATGTTTTCCCCAAGTTCCTAAGCAGCTACTGTCACTCTGGCTGCTTGTGTCTCAAGGGCTCCAGCAAGGTGTACCTGAGTCTCACATAGCAAAATGTAGTTTGAATTATTTTTGTGAATCCAGAAGAGTCCAGCTGTACTGTGTACACAACAAATGAGCATACAACAATTACTTCTAAACTCAGAGTTAGAATGTCAAGAGGTTTTTCATACAAGGAAATCAAATCTCAGACCACAACATGGCTGCTTCTTGAATCCTTTAAAAATAATTAGGACAGCTTAGCAATTAACGTAGCAGCCTTGCACCTTGCCTCCTGATGCAGGACAGTAGCAGTGCTAACAGACTGCAACACTGAAATAGTCAATTTAGGAAAAGCAGGTTAATAGGAACTTAGGCTTAAGCCTTTTACCTGTCATTTCTAGATAAGATGTTTAGCTTTTAAAATTTTTTGCTTTTTACATTTTTGTTCTGAAGAAAAACTAATTCAACTTGGATTTTTTCAGTTCAGATGTAGAAATTCAGAAGATTTTGCCATTGTTTTACAAGTACTTTCCTTTGCCTTATTATTTATCAAACCTACATATCTGATTTTTTTTGAAAACCTGTTTCTTAAATAGTTCCCTTTGGTCACAACTGTCGGGCCCATTGGATTAGCTATTTTCCTACAGCTTCATTCTGTAGGAGTATCATTTAAAGTTATGTCTGATGGTTTATTGCAAAATCATCAGACATAACTTTAAATTTGAATTTAAATAAGTCTTCTTCCAAAATGTGCAGCAAGAGGTCCAGCAGCTCCGCTGGACACAGCAATGCTCCAGCTAGAGATTAACGACATCCGAGATCCACAGAGATAATGTGTAGCAAAAGCTACCTCCCTGGTGAAGTGTGTCACTGTGACTTCTAAGATCACCTAAGTGAAATATCAGACAATACAATTATGCACAAGAAAACTCAGCCTTTGAGAAGCAAATGTCCCAGGCGGGGCGAATACTATGAGCCCTACATCCTGCAGCAAGACCCTCGGTCAGAACTGGGTGAATTCTTACTCTTCCACTTACTAGCTCAGACATCTAAATTTCATGTGAAATTAACTCCCCACCTTCACAGGGCAACTCACAATTTCTGCGGTTCTAAACGGATACAGTTTGCTATGCTCGGTCCTTGTCCTTCTGATGTGTTTAGAGTAGCTCTGAAACTCATCTTTGTCAAGTGATGCCCCTCAAGTCCTCTCTTCTCAGCAATAGGCCCTACCCACTCTTTTCACACTCTATGGCCATCTTGCTCCCTGCGACATAAGGGGTGGAAAGGCAAGCTGCAGACACGGACTAAGGTGCAGCGTCGGCTGGTCTCTGGACTAGTCTCCATCAGCTGCCCCTCGGAGCCTGCGGGTCTTAACAGTGACCAGGAAAGTGCTGCCATAGCACACCTCCCCCTCGCATGCCCTGCAAGCCTGAACTCTGCTCAGTGTGGGCTCCAGGGGTCCTGTATCTGCTTGGAAAATAGAAAGACTGAAAAGCCAAGAAACAAAACCACCTGTCACTGTGGGACTGTGAGGTGAAATGGCCAGGACTGCTTAGCTTGGCTCTGTGTTTGACTCCACATGCACGGACCTCTGCACACTCTTATCCCAAGCCAAGACTGGGGTAAACCAGAGCACACAGACAGCAGCCCAGGCCACAGCGGACAGCAGACTGTGGTCCCCTCCTCCCAGCACTGGTTCTCTGCAGAAAATCACTTTCAGGTAGAACACAGGTGCTCAGTTGCTGAGGGTACCACAGTGCAGCAGAGAATGCTGAGGCTGAGGGCGATTCTGTCCTCCTCTATGGCTCATGCGCCGAGGTGTTGCAATCTGCAGCATGATGGTGCTCACAGGTGGGTCCGTGGACAGTCTGAGGTGGCACCCTGCAGGGTAGGTCCAGTGGCACTTCTCCCACTCCCACACACAGCACATAGAGAAGTCCGCTGTGTGCAGCAGCAGGCTGTGACCGTGCTGGGCACCCTCTGATTCATCCTCTGCTCAGGTGGAATGACAGGCAAGTGAGCTGAGTAGACACAGACAGAGGTGAATTTAGAGGGACTTGGTGAAGGATTTTGCCCACACGGGGACTGTCAGGACTCTGACCTTCGGTCACCAGAACCCAAGGACTCTGGGACAGGCCATGTGGCGCCTGCTACGTGCTGACAGCACTGAAGGTATCTGCATAGCAAGGCCAAAGAGGTGCTCGAAGACAAAGAAATGAGAGCTTGAAGGTCTTGGAAAAAGTGAAGTGTTTTTCACCTCTTGTCATCTCGTGGGCCCTTACCTGGGGATGAGGGGCACTGGGAAGGGAGGAGGCCTGTACCCCAGGGCCATGCCCAGACTTAGGTGTCACTAGTCCACAGCTCTCCAGGAAATCACATGGCAGCTGGGCTGCTTTGCTCCCCAGGACATCGTGTGGTGGCTGTGGAGCAGGTATTCTCTTGCCTCGGTAACCTGGGCCTCCCCTCTCCCCTCCTTCCAGTGTCCCCAGAAGCAGCCAGGGCACCAGGCTCATCAGTGCCTCCTCCTCTCAAGCAGCAGAGCCACCCACTTCCTTTCATAGCCAAGGACAGCTCAGCAGCGGGGCAGCAGGGATCATGCAGCACAGCGGCCCCCACGCTGGAGCTCTGTCCCTGACAGGTGTGGGCCAGGAGCTCTCCAAAGGCACAACAATCTCTGGGAGGTGACACCAACTGTCACCCGGCCTGACACCAGAAACAAAGAGACTCCTCCAACCCTCCCTGCCCTCTGCAAGCCGCCCCCACCTGTCCCAGCAGCCCACCCGGAGGCTGCGAGCTGCAGGAGTTGGAGCGCATGGATGGCTTCAGAGCAGGAAGGTGCCCGCAGCATTCTGCGCTCTAGCTAGTGGACCTCAGCAGCACTTTCTCTAGAGATTCCCCAACCATCAGTCATAAGCTGTCTCTGTGGTTTAAGACAGCAAATTAATAATAAAGGAATACTCGCTTTAGCAAACTTGCTTTAGCAAAGAGTTGTACTAAGTAAACAAACCAAGCACAGAGGGAGGGAGAGAAGGTAGGAAGATGGTTGCCTTTGTTCTTGTCACATTTAATTACACAGATTTCTGCATAGCCTGTTAAAAAATAAACAATAAAACAACACTCGATTGTCTTAAGCACAAAGTTTCTTTGCTTTTCCTTCAGCAGCATCTACTAATGCCAGATGTCCACACATCAGCCAGGAGCTAGCCAGCATCTCCAGGGACAGGGCCATTTCTTTAGGATGCTGCAGGCATGGCCCTTCCATGTCATGACCAGAGAGGCACAGGCAGGACACTCCCTTGCACTGTCTCTGCACAGACAGGAGGTGGTCCCATGCAAACCCCAAGCCCCAAGTGTTCTCCTATCAGCCTGTGAGGCTGGGGGCCCTTCCTGGACAAGATGTCCCAAACCCTGAAGTCGGAGAATTGTCCTCAGCCCCAGCTCCCTGGGCCGCGTGAAGCCTGGCTTCTGACCCCTGGCACAATATTGAAGAGGGACAAGAGCACAAGGTGTGGGCCTGGCCTGTTACCGCCAGGTACAGCTCTGTGAAGGTCTGAAGCTCAGCAAGGGCAGGAAAAGCATTCATGGGCTTGTGGGAGGCAGGCTTTCCTCAGCAGCCAGGAATGGAGCAGGGAGCCAATGTGCCCAATGGTGTGGCCAGAGTAGACTGTTCCTCCCATGCCTCCTCCCCAGATGGCCTGTCCTGAAGATACCTGTTAGTGCTCTACCCTGTGCACTAAGGAGCTGAGGAGGGACTGACCTGCTGACCTGTGCCCACAGAATGTGTGTCCACCATGGTGTTTTCCTTGTGGGGCTTGGACACGTCAGGATGGTGGCCTGTGAGGTGGAGCTGTGAACAGGGCAGACCCATAGGAGCCTACAGCACACACAGGGCACTAGCTGTGGATATAGTCCTTGCACCAGGGCCAGACTGGCTTCTGAGTCTTGAGTCAGGAAGAAACAGCGGCCAGACCTCAGAGGCCAGAGGCCAGCCGACCTGCACTTTCCTCTTTCCTGGGTGCTGTGCAGGAGCTCCTGGACACTGGGACCTGTGAGCCACAGCCGCTCCGTGGGACGGTGACCTCACAGCCCTGCAGGCTCTGCCACCTGGTTCCCCTTCTGCCACCCAGGAGCCACACTCAATGAGGAGCCCGGAGCAGGGATATGAGGTATGGGGCCTGGTATCTGCCTCCCAGTGAGATGGGAGACAAAGCAACCAGAGCAGGATGGGCCTGGAGTGAGGAGCTTGGGGAGATAAGCATAGAGAGGCACAGGCCCTAAAGTCAGCTGGAAGGTGGGGCAGGTGCAGAGGACATCACTCTCTGGAAGCCAGAGGCCCCCTAGTAATGGCAACTGCGTTGCTTCATTGTCTCACTTTCATGCAGCTGCCAAAGTAGCTCAGCGAACTCAAGAAATGCGAAACTGGGCACCCTGCCATGTGCTCCTGGTGGGCTGTGCAGGGCTGTCACCCTGCCTCCACTGACTTCACTCTTTGTTGCCTCAAGACGAGAGGCAGAGAGAGGAGAGAAGTCTCGGCAGCAGAGGCCACATCCATGCCTCTCCCAGCCTCATGCACATTCCCTCTGTTCCTCTGAGTTTCATTTGGAAGGAGGCTGAACACAGAAAGGGACACTCCTTCCTTGCACTGTGGCTCTAAAGGCCCAGAATAAAGCTCGGGGCCGCAGCAGGTCCTCGATGTCGAGCAAAACATGTCTGTCCTAAACCATCTCAGCTGGAATGTCTGCTAAGATGGCCATGAGAAAGAGTGATCGATAGCCAATTTGCAAACAAGAATATGCTCACCAGATTTCAGTAGTGTTATGAGCTTGCAGTAGGTTACACTGGGCTGCAGAGGCTTCATATGGTGCAGTGGCGAACATACCACCCTGAAGATTACATCTCAGAACCAGGCTTGGCACACACCTGCTATCTCATCACTCTTGGAGGCTGAGGTAGAAGGATTGCAGGTTTGAGGCCAGCCTGGGCATCTTAGTGATTTATCAAGAGCCTGTTTTAAAGTAAAAATTATAAGAAAGGGACTGGGGATGTGTTGTAGCTCATAGCAAAAGCCAGTACTATAAATAAAAATGAAGATGATCAGATAATAAAACATCTCACAGGCTGCTGATTTGATGTGCCCCGGGGAAGGGACTCTTGGGTCTGGAGCAGGATCTTCAGCAGCGCGGGTAGGCCTCATGGGGGCCAACATTCCTCCCGCTGTCGGCTCCCAGCCTGGAGGCCGTGTCCCACGCACTTGTGCATCCTCCAGTTCCTGTGGCGCTCTCTTCTGCATGCAGTGCACTGCGGAGGGAGTCTCATCAGGCTCTCTGGCCACGGCTAACCCTGCAGACACCGCGTCTGCATCCCGAACCCTCCCGTCTTCACCCTGGTTTCCGTGGCACTGTGCCAAGGGCCTTACAGATCACATCAGTGTCACCCGGGTGCAGTCTGCTTCTCCACGCTCACTAATTCAACTCTAATTCAACCCTACCACATTCATTTTCTCAAAAACCACGCAGTGTCCTCCTCCATGGGGATCACAAATGAGCTAATTACAGAAAACGAGGTAGATTCCAGCCTTTGCCGCTGGCGATCAAAGGGGCACAGCGCCATGCCTCTTTCCCGGCTCCTCGGGCTCCTCCAGCCCCGGCCCAGTGCTGTCAGCCTGTGTGGAAGGGGGCAGCTGTGGGCCACATGCCCGGATGGCTCGGCCTGCAGGGCGAGTCCCGAGCCCAAGCCTGGTACCCAGATGGACCTGAAGGGTTCCACACAGTCTCTTTCTAGGCCCGTCACTCACACCGCAGATGAAGAGCTTCCCTTGCTTGTATAGACTGCAGTGATTTCAGAAGTGATCCACAAAATGGGTCAGCCCATTAACCCTGAGAAGGCCAGACAACTGTTGTCAAGTATGTGAACAAACGTCACGCACAATAGAAGTCAACTCATTAAGTTTTTTCTCCTGAGGAAAGATATGGCTTAGAGGACTGGAGTTATCAGGAAGCAGGCGGTGGTGCAGATTTTACCTGAGGAGCTGGAGCTTTCTCCTAATGAGTTGGTTACCTGCCAATATGTCACATTTGCCCCGCAGGCATCTGGAGAGTGAACCCCCCTTCCAAAGGAAATGGAATGAGACCTTGCTGCCACCCTCACCACCTCCTCCTGCTCTTCCTCCTCCTTCTCTTCTGCCTCCTCCTGCCCTTCCTCCTCCTTCTCCTGTTCCTCCTCCTCCTGCTCTTCCTTCTCCTCTTCCTCCTCCTGCTCTTCCTTCTCCTCCTCCTGTTCTTCCTCCTCCTTCTCCTCTTCCTCCTCCTGCTCTTCCTCCTCGTTCTCCTGTTCCTCCTCATCCTGCTCCTCCTGTTCCTCTTGCTCTTTCTCTTCCTCCTACTCTTCCTCTTCCTCCTCCTTCTCTTCTTCCTCCTCCTTCTCCTCTTCCTCCTCCTGCTCTTCCTCTTCCTCCTCCTTCTCCTCTTCCTCCTTTTCTTCCTCCTCCTCCTGTTCTTCTTCCTCTTGCTCTTCCTCCTCCAGCTCCTCCTCCTGCTCTTCAGCCTTCCCTCTCCTCCACTGGCCAGTGTCTGAAGGCATCGTGTGCACTGTGTCACTCCCACCAATTTCTTGTTAAAACAATGAAGAAGAAACATTTCTAAAGGAAATTGTCAGGGATTCTGTGGAGCCAATTTCAAAGGTCAGTGACAGTCCTTGTGTAAAGTCACGAAGCATGTGCCTCCACCCACAGAGTTGCCTGCTGATTGCCGTGTAAGTGTTCATGCCAGGGAAGGGAGCACCATTACTGAGCAGCACTGTTCAGGGCTCATGTTTCCACCTCTGCCTCAACCATCCACACTATGTTTGAGTTTTGCAATCTACATATGCATTTTAATGAATAATTTCAATAAAAATTTTGGATCATATAATTTACTTAACTGATAGTAAATATTAAATGCTGTTTTCAGAAAGGGTAAACAATTATGAAAGCATTTCAAGCGTACTCATGAGCCGCATTTCTCTTCTCTGAAAGATTAAAGAAAGAACAGCTTCATTTCTCAGATGTGATCCATACCATATGTTCCTTCTGAGTGATGCAGCCTTTTGTTTTTAGATGGAAACACAATTTTGACTCTGTCACTGTCCTATACGCTTATTTCTTCAGATGCCTGTTTACAATTCATTTTTAAAATACACAGGTCAAATTTTAATCAGATGCTGAACTTCGGCAATCAAGCTGATGAGCGCGGCTGAGCCAAGCCCTCCGCCTTCCGGCAGTCTTTTCTACAGCTGCTGTCAGCTCGCAAGGGGGCCGCAGGCGCACAAAGCATCCACCTTGCCGCCTCTGCCAGCTCAGGCAGCATCGTGAGTGCCGACGATCGTGACGCCAGTGGGCTGTGCTATGCTCAGTTCGGGGACCCACGTGTGGGCACCTGCTATATTCATATAGGCAACAGCCAGAGGGGCCACAGTGAGGCAGAGGGCTCGTCTGCCTCTGCAGAGATGAGTTAAGACACTCCTGAGCCACAGTGTGTCCGTGGCAGGTTTGAAGACCAAAGGGAAAAGACAGCTGTGTGTCTCAGTGTGCTCTTTGGTATTTCTGGGCCTAAACTAGATGAAGGTATTTTTTGAAATATAAGTTAAGATAAATTGTAATAAAAATCACCGTGCACTGCAGTCTCAGTAGATAGATAGCCCTGAAGCTGAATGGGGAGAGACACGCTGAGGCCTGAACTTCTTCCACGCATCACACTGAGCGCATGCATGTGTGCTTAGCCTTCCCAGGACACACGCGAGAACACAGATGGCTGGGGATGTGGTGGGCTCCAGTTGTCACCAGCATCTGAACGCAAGATCCCACTGCTGCAGAGGCAAGGTGTCTCCTGCCCGGGGTGGGGAAGGACAGGTCCTTACCACACAGGATATGAGGAAGGGCAGGGTGGCAGCCCCTTGCCCATGTGTGCCTGCCTCAAGCAGCACTGCGGCGGGGGCAGAGGAGGAAGCCCTGCGTGCCTGCTGGGCATCAGGGCCAGCTCAGGTGCCGGGAGGGCGCTCTGGGAGCCGGGGCCCCGTACTCACGCTGCAGGCAGTCGGCGTTGAGCAGGTCCTGGCACTTCTCATGGCACTTGACGCCGCACTCGGAGCAGCGCATGCCCTGGCGCGCGATGCCCCACAGCAGCCCCTCACACTCGTAGCAGTAGGTGGGCGCGGTGGCCGTCCACACCTCGAAGGCATGTGGTGTGGTGTAGGACATGGGGTAGATCAGCGCCTGCAGGGTCTTCTTGAAGACGTGCATCTTCTGCAGAGAGAAGTGAGCAGAGCCATTAGGGGTGCGAATTTGTCTCCTCCCACTGCAGTGACGTCAGCCATAGGTCCTCCGCCCTTTACTCTCCCAGGGCTCCGGGCCAGGCTGGGCTTGGGAACAGAGCGGCTTTGTCTGCAGCCTGGAGGCCACCTCCCCCCCCCCAAGCTGCCCTCCTGAGCCCCTGGTAGCATCATCCCCTCCCGCTCTACTGCAACCCTATGACCTCAAGGGGACCAGCGTCTACTGCCTCACTGCTATGGGACCCCCAGCCCCTGGTTGAGGGGCTGCGTTGAGCAGGTAGGGAATGGGGTCCAGCACGAGGTCCCTGGCCATGCCCAGTTCCAGCCAACTCCTGGTAAAAGGGGAAGAACTTGGAGAGCATGCCTGGTGCTGGGCCTGCTCTTCCTGACACCCCGCTTCACGTCCTGCCCTGGCCTCTCTTCCTGCCTGCTGCCTACTCTGTTCCCAGGGACCAGGAAAGAATCTTACCACTCAATGCCTAGGACAGTGTGTGCTGCACATGAAGGAGAATGTGGCCACTCTTCTGTGACTTCTGTGGTGAAGGGAACAGTCAGGGTTCCCTCAGGAGAACACATTGTGGGCTACAAACGCTCAGAGACCGGGCCTCCCGCCTCATCATGCACAACATAGGCTCTGCTCGCAGGAGCAAGCAGATATTCCCCCTTCTCTCCCTCACACCCTCGCAGGACCTCCCGCTGCCCCAGCACACAGGAAGGGTCTACACGTGTGTGCAGTGAGTCAGGGTCCTACCACCTAGGAGCCTTGCAGCCCAAAGGGCTCCTACCACGGCGGTAGGAGGAGCCTTCCTTCTCCTGTGCCACTCCTATCAAGGCTGTTATATGAAGATCAACACATATGCTGATAGCAAAGGCATGCTGCAGCCTTCAAAACCTAAGGGAACTCTGAGGGTGCACGTGGATGGGTGATCCTCAAAGCTAATGCAGGGTGCTGGAGGGATGAGGAGAGGCACTGCTGCACTCTCGTGGGCATGGTAGGTGCGTGCACATACATGCCAGCACACACACGTGCACACATGTACACACACATACGTACTGCATACACACGCATACACATGCATACTGCAGGCGCGCACACACACACACACATGATGCAGACACATGTACACACGCACACTGAAGGCACACACATGCACACACACACATGCCCATGCACACACTGTGGGCGCATCAAGGTGACATCACACGACTCCCACTGCACTGTCAGTCTAGCTCCCCACGGGGAGGCCTCAGGCACCGTGTGTCACTTCAGGGCCTCTTCCCATGCACGTAGGCCCGGCTTTGCACTATCTCTAGCCTTCCTGCCCTTTGGCAGCACCCGTTCACCAGGTGCCTGCCTGGATTTATCAGCAATGCTAATGGGGCCTCATGGGGCATTAAGTTTAGTCAACAACTTTTTAAACCGCCCTGGCCAGACCCACTGACACTGCTCTGCGAGGGTCGGCCCAGTGCACAGTGCCCACTGTGCTGCCAAGAGATCCACAGAGCAGCTCTGTGACTGATCCTGGCCATCCGCAGTCAGAGCCAGTGTGGTGGGGCATGCCTGTGGCCCAGGAATTGGTGGGGTGAGGCAGGAAGATGGAGGTTTGAGCATCTCCTGGGTAAAGTGAACTAACAGAAGTCAGTCTCAAAAGCAAAAGTACAACAGGCCTGGGGACTTGGCTCAGTACCAAGGGTCCCATTCTATGGCTGAAAGCACAGCAACCCTGTCATTTCAGGGTTGTGCCCTGTTGCTGCAAGTGACTTAGGGTTTCGCAGATGGGCAAACTGCTCTGCTTCTATCTAGACGGGCCCCAACCACATGTCCTCACGTCTGGGGCTTGGGGTGTGGCTGAGGTCACTGTGGTGTGGCCTAAACTGCGCATCTCCTTCCCACAGGGCCTCCTTGAGCCCCCCTGCTTCCTGCCTGCCCTTCATGAGCTCTTTATCTGCTGTGCTACTGTGCCTGCCGGAGCAGGCGGCTGCAGACCGACACCTCCATAGACTGTGAGCTGGCAAATCTCTCCTTCACTCCCTCGTGGGTACCAGGCATTCTGTCCCAGCAAGGGGAAAGTAACCAAGGCACACTGGGGCTGTCACTTGTCAGTCATGCTGGAACTGTCACTTGTCAGTCACGCTGGAGCAGTCACTTGTCAGTCAACTGGGGCTGTCACTAGTCAGTTGCACCAGAGCTATCACCTGTCAGTCACGCTGGGGCTGTTATTTGTCACTCAGGATAGCCCCAGCAAGTGCATCTCCTGGCTTCAGGATAAAGATGTTTCACAAAGAACTGTTGAGGATTCTTTGAGAATTAAGAGTGCACACTGTGCATTATTGCCTTCCTTTCCTGGATGGCAGAGTGAGGCTCACCAATGTAGCCACCTTGAATGGGAGCTCACAACAGTTCCTCCACCCACCACCCAGAGTTTCCTGTTCTGTGGAGCCTGAGGGACCAGGGTGCATGGAAGTGCATATGTGTGTGCACGTGTGCATATGTATGTATGTGCACATGCATGTGTGTATAGGTTTAATGTAGCATTTGTGGTCTAGCTGAACAAATAAGGATAGAATGCAGTTATCTTTTTAAAAAATTTTAGAACTATTTACTTATTTGGTACAGGGTCTCGCTATGCAGATCAGACTTGTAGTGATCCTCCTGTCTCACCCTCCCCCGCACTGGGATTATAGGTATGTGCCACCACACCCAGTTCTGTGGCTGACTCATCAAGGCTGGGGTTCTGGGGCCGGCACAACATATGGTACCAGGAGTTGAAGCCAGCTCTTTGAGCTTGCCAGGCAGGTGCTTAGACCACTGAGCTATCTCCCCAGCCCTAGAATGCAGTTATCTCACAGATACATCAAGCACGTTGGTTTTTTCTTTTTGTGGTAGCACAACAGCTCTTCTAATTCCGTACAGAGCTACATAGGCATGGAACTGGTGCTCCTGAAGCCAAGCGATGTAAGAAGGACAGGCGGATTCAGAAAGCTGAGTTGGTGCAGGGGTTGCCCTGTGCACTGCACGCCACAGTAAGTGACTGCTACAGCGTATCTAAGCTCCCATGTTCCCGTCAAGTAAATCAGGCCGCACATAGTCAGTCCTACAGACCCTTGGGTTACAGTGAGAGCAATGACTGCAAGCAATGCTGAAAACGCAAACCCTCTGGGAAAGTAATGGGTACGGGCTCGAAGAAGCTGCTGGGGCTTCTCGCGGAAGCATTGCTTGCTCCGGTTTTAACGAGCTGTGATCTATTTCAGGACAAGGAAGGCTAAGTGGGAGGAACAAGAAGCATGGAAAATTCAACAACACACTGAAAATCAATTGAATGAGGCATTAAAATAAATGTCCACTTAAATGGTATAGATGCTGGACAGAAACACCAGCTAACCGGCGAGGAGGCATACGTGCACTCAGTGCCTGGAAGTGAACATTTGGTCCTTCTCATTCTGTAGTTTTGGGATATGGTGTTTCTCAAAGCCAGAAATGAAGATAGACGGCTCGTGAATACATCCCCTAGCCCAGCAAAGTGTAAGACAGGACAGTGGACCAGCTTAGGAGCCACAGAAGCTAATGGCCAAGGGAGGATGCAAGATGTGTTTTACTTAGTTGAAAAAACTAAAACCTCTTCACAGAAAAGACCTGTGCTTCTCAGAGCAGCGCTGCATCTGAGGAGGATGGTGCTCACTCAGCAGCCATGGCAGGCTGGATTGCACGTGGCCATAAGGAGGGTGGGTGTGGGGGTTTTGTGGGTGAGACACAGCGTCAGATGAAGAGGCCCTGGAGAAAGTGAGAAGGAGGAAAGGGCCCATGGGGCCGGACCAATGGGAGCCGGCAGTCTCGCTGACGTGGAGACTGTTTTTCCTTTCTGAGATGCACTGCCTATGAGAGGGTGCTGCTAGCTGCAGGCCAGACTGGATTGGACTGCTCTGGACTTGTTACCCGCAGAGGGGCTCTGCCTGGACCACCGGCCTGGAATCGGGAGCGCTGAATACTCATGGGGCCGGGCCCTGCAGCTCAGCCCCACCAGCGCACAGTGGGAAGCAAACCACCGAGGTGCCCGCACTGGGCATCCGTGCGCTTTGCTCTTAGGTCTCCACCTGTGCAGCCTAGGACGTCTTGCAGAGCGGGGGGTCTAGGTGATCTAGTGGTGGTGGAGGCGTGGCATGGGTTGTGTGAGTACACTCTGCAGCTGACAGCAGGCCTGCAGCCCCTGACACCTTTGGGGTGCAGGCTGGGACCCAGGTCCTGAGGGACACAGGGCAGCAGCTGCACAGAGTGGGTGACCCAGAATCAGCAAAGTCTCACAACCTGAGGGGGGCTTTGGGCCTGAGGAATTTGGCCACATGAGGGACTTGTATTTCAATATTTTACATAAATTTAAACTTTCCAATTCTTCTACAACAAATTATTTTCTAAAAGATATGCATTTTCTAATTAAAAGAACACACATCCTCCTTGAAAAAAGCAATTTATCCAATAGGCACTAAAGAAAGATAAAATATAATTTTTCAAAGTCAGGCATAGTCAGATGCATATCTTTCTGGTAGTTTTTCCATGAATGAACAAGATATAAAGCTGCTGTGACTAGAAAATCAAAACTGCATTCCTTTTACACCATTTCACTAATTCAAGAAAGAAAGCAATTTATAAGGCATGCAAATGGTATTTTAAATTGTTGAAAAGAGAATGACAGAGGTTTCTCTTTCTGAGCCAAAGGTAAGCTATAGGTTTCAAAAGGAGGGAAGTTTATAATCCAGACAAACATTTAATCAGAATTCCTGCACCAAGAAGTGAATTGAAGGTGAGCTGCATGAGCGGCACGGTGTGGAGCTTCCTGCATCTTTAGGACACAGACGAAAGTGTTGGATGCACTATTTGCGTCTAACTGAGGAAGCTAGAGTGGGTCAAACAACAGGGCCTCAGGCTTCCTGCCGGAAGCAACAACTGGCATTTTGCGACCGTCAATATTCTAGTCTACTGTCTGTTCATTACATCAGGAGCGGAGCTGCCTGCCTTGATTTACCTTGCTATTTTTCTTTTCTCATGTTACTGTGCTAATCAATGACGAAACTAAAGAAGCTCTGTTCCCCTTTGTCTCAAGGGTTTTCCTGAATTGCATAAATCCTCTACCTCCTATAGTCCAAAAAAAGATCACATTGACAATTTCAAGAAAGGGTCTGGGGAGATGGCTTGGTGGAATAAGCATTTCCTGGCAAGCTCAAGGGCCTGAGTTCAATCCCAAATTCCACAAAAACAAAACAAAACAAAACAAAAAAAGAAAACTGATGTTTGAGTTGAAGCGTAATTCATGTACTTGAAAGAAACACATTTACTGTCCCATGGGCATGGGCCTTTCTCTATGGGAACAAAAACATCTGAGATCTATAGAGCGATGCTGGGTACAATGTGTCCTTTGGAGTTTGTTTAAAACCTGAAAACAGGGCCAGCCAAATAGTTCAGCAGATTAAAGTGCTTGCAAGCTGGTGCAGGGGCTGGGGTTTGACCCCTGGGGCATTCTGAGACAGCTATTGAGACTAGGCATGGTGGTACACACCTGTAATCCCAGCACTTAGGAGGCTGTAAATAGAAGAATCACTACAAGTCTGATCTAGTAGTAAGACCCTGAATACCCTGTGGACCCTTCTCTAAAATACAGAAAAAGAATAAAAATCAAACCTGAAAACAGAAAAATGTAAGAACCAGTTGTCAGCATATAAACAGACGTGGCTTCAGTGCTAATTTCTTCATTAGGGGAATCCTACTTCTGGAGAATAACAGTACTCTAGAAACTGAAATGCCACAGGTAAGATTTTGTAGAAGGTACAAGTGAACTCTAACAGTCAGTGCATGTCACCAAGAGCCTGCTATGTGCACTGCTGCATTACTTCATAGCATGTGCTGGTTGCCATTTCCCTGAGTCACTTGTAGAGTGAGCCCAGAAGGGGAAGGCAGAACCTTGGTGATGCAGAGGACCGGCCAGGGGCGCCGCTGTGAAGCACAGAGTGTCCTTCCCGCAGGCCACATGCACAAGGTTTTCCCCAGCTCAGCCGGCTGATGATGGAATAATGAGTTCTCATAAAGAGCTGAGAATCACGTGACTCCCTATGCCAGGGAGAACTCTGACCATTGCAATATGGAAAGAACAACTCCGACCTCTTGTGCAAAAGACTGCATTTGGACTAAATGGCCATGGAGAAGCAGGAAGAAAGGCCGAGCACTGTTAATGAGCACAGGAAAGGGGCTTCCATCTCCCTCTAGGATGGCACAATCTGCTACAAGAGAGAAAACTCGGGAACAGCCTGAGGTCCAGGAAGCCAGCACAAGAGGAGTGTCTTGGTGCAGGGATTTTACAGGAGAGAAAAGACACAACCATTGGATGAAAATAGTGCAAGTAAGTGTTCATAAATCATAATTAAGTGAAACATCCGATGGCATTATGGCTGAGATCTAAAATATCCCCAAGTGCCTGCAGTCCGGAAGGCAACTGTATCACGGGACGCTCACTACTCTCGTGTGTGGATCTGTCCACCGAGCTGCACCAGGTATGGCTCACAGGCGGACCTGTAGGGTTGGTCGCCATGACCTGCAGGGATGACTTCCTTCCCCTGGTTCCTCTTCCGCTCTCTCCATCATGGATGCCACGGGGTGGGCAGCGCTCCTTCTCCCACCTGTGTGCCAGGCCACTTCTGCCTTGGAGCCAGACGCGAACTGACCCTGTGAACCCAGGAGCCGAAACAAGCCTCTCCTCTGGTAAGCTTTCCCACCAATGGGACAGCAGCAAAGAGAGACGGCACCAAGTTTGGAGGTTCATGTAAGGGCTGGGAGGGTGCAGCTAAGCGGCCAAAGGACTGACTGAAAGGCATGAAGTTTTGGATTTGAGATCCAACACTACAACAGAAAATCGCATGGAACAAATAGAAAATGACAAAATTGATTCCCAAAGAAATGTGAGAAGAATGTGGATTCCACCCCCATGGTGAATAAGTCGATTAAGCGGGCAAATATCCACGCTTATCAAAATAGGCTTCCGTTGGGTGGGTTTAGAGGCCAGTTTTGTAGTCTTGTGAGGTATAGACTGCAATGTGTGAGCCCTTCCAGGGGAGCTCAGGAAAGAAAGATCCCAGCACACTTTATGAAGCTCATTTGACACAGTTGCTAAACCCCTCCACAGTTATAGCAAACTGTCACCTATGTTGGCTTATGAACACAGGAAGAGTTATATAATGCATAAACAAGGGTACAAATCAAGGCCACAAAAGCTTCCTAACTGGGCCTCAGGCCTCACAGCTAGCAGATCAGAGAGTGGGCCAACATAAACTGAAGCTGGGGAGACAGAGCTGGCCTGCCAGATAAGGTCTTCACAGAGGAATCTGTCCCAGGAGGTAGGAGCCTGCAATCCTGCGGGCAGCCCTGGCTGGCACCTGACATCAGACCCAGCCCCTGCCTTGCTTGGCGGCAATGACTAATTAAAATGGCAAGTACCATCTCTTGGCATTTCCCATGTGGCCGCGCCGTCAGCCCTCACATGAGCCAAATGCTTCACGCTCTCCCCTCGAGGGAGACAAGGAAGCCATCAGCACCGCAGTGTGGAAATCGCGAGTATCAGCATCTGTGCTAGTCACACAGTGAGGGCTGGGCGAGGCGGCTTGTCAGCAGGGACATTTACATGCTTGCCACACGCGAGCCATATTTCATTTGCTTTGTGAGACACGGCTCTAGGGAAATGGGCTTTGTGGGCCAGAGAGAAGCTAATGTGCTGCGTTCTTCCATCCAGGACCAGGGACAGATCTGAATTGAGCAGCAAAGCGAGGATGCCCAAGTAACCCAGGGCCTGATCAGTAACTCACTCACACTCACAGCAAGGAGGTGGTCCCTGCTCAGGGCCTCAGAAAGTGGAGCTGAATTTCTGTGATTTCATTTGCTCTGTTATTCAATGGACGGTCACAGCGCAGGCTGACTGCTGTGCTTTGGAGCTTCACAAGGAGGTGGGAGCTTGACCACCTTCGTGCGAGGCAGCTGCCTCCACAGCTTCCTCGCACTTCCAAGACATCTTCTCTCTGCTGTCCAGGCACTCCCAAGGTGCCTCATAGACACCCTCAACCACAGGGATTGGAACCCCCATGGCCTCTCAGAAGGGGTCACCTTGCTACAGCTCTTGTTCCTCAGAGAGCGTGCTCAGGGATGGGAACCTGTCCCCTGCACACCTATGTGGGCCTTTGCGTGTGGGAGGAGGATGCCAGGGTATAAAGAACAAGGAAAGGCTGGCTTTGGGAAGGGAGAAGAGAGAGAGAAATGCAAATGGAGAGCGTCAAGGCAAGAGTGCAGCGCTGGTGGAACCCCAGGCCCTGTGCAGGGGGAAGGCACTAATGTGGGGAAAGGCCGGAACTATTTCTCTCAGGAGGATGCAGAGCAGTGACCTCCATCCTGCCCTGCGGGGGGGTGGGGGGTGGGGGGTGCAGGCTGAGGGTGCCAGGGCATGAACTGGTGACTTAAACCCTGCACCTGGGCTGTGCCCTGAGCCAATTGAGTCGGAGCTGCTGCTGGGTGCTCCACCTGTATCTGAATCCTCGAGCCTGCGAGCTCCCCGGGGCCTGAGGAGCCCTGCTTGAGAACCAGTGACCTGGATGCCTGCGGCCTTCCCTGCCTTCTAATCACACACGCTTGCTCACTGAGGTCTGCAAGCATCAACCTTGTGTGCAAGGTTGTTCTCAACGCTAACAGCAGTGAGAACAAGAAAGACCCAAGAGAGAGAGAGAGAGAGGGAGAGAGAGAGAGAGATGGACAGAATGAGCAGATTAATTATGACAGCAAAAATAAAGCAGTGCCTCATAGGGCTTGCTTACTATGCCGTGGGCTCACCCACTGTGAAGCCTGCTCCTCCATCTCCAGCACACTGACAGATGAGTGCAGCCCAGTGGGTGGTGACCATGCTGACTCAGTGGCCAGTGTCACATCTGCACCATGGAGGCCTCTGTCAAGTGCTGTCCACACCCAGGGAGGAGACTGCAGTGCAGGAAACAGGTTTCTGGTAAAAGCCTAACAAAGCTGAGTCTTTACCCATAAGTGTAAACCACCCACAGGCTTTCCAGGGGACAGCAGCGGTCATCAGCATAGGATAGACACAGGTCTGTTAGGGTGAGGAAGAGGACGGATTTGAAGTGCAGGTGGTGACTGGTATGAGTGTGAGCTGAAGCCCTGGGAATGTGCACTATGCCCAGAACAGTGGAACAAACAGCCCCGAAGGGAAGCATGCAGTTAGCGACGGCCCCGCCTACCAGCTCCTCATTATTCAGCGACGTCCTGATGACCATAGCCAGGGAGAGGCCGGACTTCCGTGCAGCCAGGGTCTGCAGCACAAGAGGATGGAGACACGTTAGCATGTAGGAGGTGGCCACACCCAGCTGCTCAGTAGGGGTGAGGGTAGGAGTGGGCTTCTGCTGTGCCCCTGCCGAGAGCAAGGCCCTGCAGGTCCAGTCCTCAGCACCCAGGACATGGTCCTGAAGTCCTCAGATTGGAGAGCATCTTGTATGGCAGACACACTACAGGTAAGGAAGCCTGGCACAAGGGGCAGGGTGACCTGCCAATGCATCCAGCCCAAGAGAGGCTTCCAGAGCCCGCTACCCTTGGTCCTCAGTCTGGCTGGTGGGGTGGCTGTGGGGTGGGTACAAGGTGGTCCCCTAGAACCTCGTCCTCATCTAGCCAGTCACTCTGCCCATCACCCATATGTCTGCTGAGAACTTAGCCCCCGATTCATTCCTGCTTGGGTTCTGGGAATGCAAGCACTCTTAGCTGGCTCTTAGGCCACTTGTGCTCCTGGAAACCGGGCCACACATGGGCATGCATGGGGCTGAGCTGCTCCGAGTTGGAAAACTGGGCCTGAGATCCCAGGGGAACAAAGGGAAGTCACAGGGACTGTGTATTGCTGTCCCCACCTGCTCTAAAAAAGCCACACACACAGACAGTGCTCTGCACATGTCCCAGTTGGGAAGCCCCGCACCTCCCCATCACATCAGCTGTAGGAGACTCTTCCAGGGTTCACCCAAGGAGGGCCCTCATCCTAGACCACTGCCAGTGAACATATGCTTGCGCTGTCTCTCATCTGAGCCTGCACCACTGGGGATACAATATAGTTCTTCAAAATCAAAACGACTGCTATGTCACTATTCCTGCACAGGTCTGTCTTTTTATGTCCCCATTTTGCTCTTTTAGCTCATGGACAAGGAAACTGTGTGTTTGGGAAGGACAGCAAATAGCAAGCACACTGCAAAGCACTCACCATGGCCTGAAGATCCCAAAGTGAATGGAAAATGAAGTTTAAGGCATTGAACAAAGAAAATAGAAGAAAACAATGTTAAGAGTCTAACACTACAAGGCAAGGCACACACTGCACTGACAGGACTTCAAGCCAACCCCAGCTCCTCATCATGTTTTCTAGAACAAGGACTTGATAGGAAAACTCTCAGTTTAAAACAGGCTGGCCAGATAGCACAGCGGATTAAAGCACCTGTTAGACAGATGCAGGGACCAGGGTTTGATCCCCGGCATGCTGTGCTAGCCCTGCCTCTGGGCCGGCACCTGAGACTGGGCATGGGTGCGAAAGCGTCTGTGTAGTGAGACCCTGTAGACCCTGCACTAAATGCACCACTATGGTGGTGCCCTAAGGTGACCATTTCCACAATAATATTCAAAATTGCTGGTGTAAAAATTAAGCACGTTGTTACTAAAAAAGATAATTATGCTTCTTTGAGAGCAAATGTATTTTTCACATTATAAACCATTCAAGAATCCCACAGACCCATAGGAAAAGACATGGTATACTGAAGCATAGAAACCCTCTCCCCCTATGGGTGGGCTCCCTTTTTTTCTTTGTCTTTTTGAGACAGGGTCTCACTATGCAGTTCAGGCTGGCCTTAAGCTCACTTTGTAGCTCAGGCTGGTCTCGAACTCACAACAATCCTCCTGCCTCAGCCTCCCGAGTGCTGGGATTACAGGCATGGATGCCACACCCAGCTGTGGGCTCCCTTTAGTTTTGCTTTTTAAACTACGGAATGTAGGCTACCACTCCACCATTTATGCTGAATATTTCTAAGTGATTCCCAGTATATTTGATTATAGATTGATGAGTAATTTAAAAGTCACACCAAGGATTAATACAATTTTAATGACTTGAGCACTTTGGTTTTCTTTAGACAGTGGAGCCTACTCATTTGCTAGAATCAATCTCACTACAGTGAAGGACCAGCCAGTACTGCCCTCATTCTTCCTGGAGCACTGTCGTCCCCTCTACAGAGGGGGGAGTCTCATGCCAAGCCCCAGTCTGAGCCCCAAACCCTGCAAGTTCATCCCATCAAACTGGCCAAGCCCAGCCCAGGGGCTCACCCAGCTGCTGGATGAGTCCTCTGGCTTCTTGACAGAGTCATTGCAACTCAGTCAGTAATTTCAACTAATATTAAAGTGTCCAGAAGGCCAGAGCTATTTCTTCCATCAAATACATTTAAAAGAAATAATAAATGTAATATTTGGCAGAATCCAGCCTCATATATTTTACTCAATGAAATATTTATGGGCTAAGTAGCTAATGAGAAGGACATTATGTTTTAATAGAGAAAAAGTCAATACCTGCCCATGGAAAGAATTACCCAGGCGTGACTTACCACATCGCGCACAATCGGCAGTGTTTTCTTCCTGCGGAGGTCGGGCATGCTGTCGATTCCGTACAGGCCCCAGTCAGCCCTGCAAGGCAGAGAGGGATTGTTTTAGGGTCAAGATGACTGTGTGGGAGGAAAGGTCCACTGTTCACCATGCCAGCTCTCAGAGATTAAATGCCTCGCACGATTCTCAACTAATTCACAAAGCGGCAACTCCCCAAGACCTCAGGGCTGTGTCCAGCACCCGGTGGACAGTGCAGGAGCAAAGACTTCAGGACATGCGGGGCCAGGCGAAGGGCTGCCTGGCGTCACTGTGGGAAAGCAGCTTCAGCATGGAGCGGTGGGCAGAAGTGCCCGCCTCCAGCAGAACCTGGGCCAGGACACCCCTGGTGCAGGCCCTATCTGTCTGCAATGGAGAGTGACTGCCTCTGTGTAAAACACCACTTATCTGTGTGCTGCAACGTCACAGGCTCAACCCAAGCTGGATCTCTAGGGGCTGTGGCCAAGGTTACAGTAGTGACTCCCCTCAAAAGAAAGGTGTCATTTACCTGAACACACCCCACAGACGAATACACGGGCTTAAAGTTGTTCCCGTGGTGCTAGTGTTCACTGAAATAGCTTTTGTAAACACAATAAAAACCAGGTTGTCCAAACGCTGCCTCCATGAGCTGCAGCCTGTATCTCACAGGGCTGTTTCAGCAGCTGTAGCCTAACACCAACATTCGCTTCAGTGTCAAGCACAGCCTGGGATTTGGGGCAAACACTAACTTCATCATATGATGAAGATAACAGTAACAGACAGAATGGTAATAGGTGAGTGGGAACAGTGCTGTGTTACAGGTTCAGAGACGAGGAGCAAGCCTACCATGTGGGTCAAGAGTGAAGCTGCCGCCACAGAAGGACAACACAGGGAGTGAGAGACCATTCTCAGTTATGCACTATGGGGAGATGTGGCCTGCAGGGTGGCTTAGAGGACAGAGAAAGCCAGTGGCTATGGTGCAGAAGTCAAAAGCAATAGACACAGAGAGAGAAAGGAGGGGCGTAGCCAAAGGAGGAGTGTGGGTGCACGGGGCTGAAGCACGGGTCCAAGGGCCACTTGGCGAAGATGCCACCCACACGTGGATGGGGCATGGGGCTGTGGGCCATCCCTATTGCATAGCTCCCAGGAGGTTGTGGTGGAGCTGGAGGCCAGTCTGGCCACACAGGACTCTGGATTGAAAAGAAATCACTTGAAGGGACTTGGGTTCGATCCCTGACGTGATGTGCCAGCCCCGCCTCCAAGGTACACGGAGACAGTGACTGAGACTGCGCATGGTGGCACTGCCAAGGTAAGGACAACACAGGTCTTGGGCTGGGACAGCCATGGCAGGCATGGTTGAGAAACTTGGATCACAAGAAATCAGTGGCAGCATGGTCTTCTCTCTCCTGGTGGCTTTGTGTCTTCATCTTCCACTTTGTGTTACAGCTATTTCTTTCTAGGTGACAAATAAGAGTTGTGTGTATCTGTAAGGTACATGGTGGCATGTGCTCCTGCCTCCTGGAAGATTTCACCCCCCAGTGAAATCATCCACATCTCATCATCCATTGTGTTGCTTATGGTGAGAACTTCAGAAGCTCTTTGGCACCACGAGAAAGTGGAGGCTATGGAGGGGAATGAGGGGCTGAAGGTGTCCCTGAGCGCCTGTCCACACAGAACACTCTGTCACTCCCACAGGCCAGGAGGGGCTCCCGGTCGCTGCCCTGAGCTCTCCCCATGCCCACATGGCTCACAAGGGGAAGGGGTTCTAGCCTGGGCTCATCGCTTTGATGTGACCCTGGGAAAGTCTTTCTTTCTCTCATCTGAGCAAAGTACTAACAATGGTATGAAGGATGCATGAGTAAATAATCTTCTATTTACTGCACATCAATCACACTAACCAGTTGTCAGCACTGTGAAATGTTTTGACTTCAAATTATGTAATTCCATAGCCAAGTAAAGAAACCCTTTCAATTGCAATGATTGGGAAAGTGACTTTATAAGCTGCAAAGTGTTACATAAATGGGTATTTTCTTCACATCAATAATAATTTACTTCCTATGCACCCCTTCTTCTCCTGGAACTTGGTTCAGATTTTCAAAGGATGCCTGAACCTGGCACCAGCCTCTCTTCACAGACATGGGAGTGAGATGCATCCATGTCCTCCCCATGTGTGTCTCTTCGCTGCTCAGACATCAGAGCTCAGGCTAGCTCTGAGCATGAGCATTAGTGATCTGAGTTACAGCACAGACACCCAAATTTCCACTGAAATTTCATTTTAATTTTGTAATTTGGAAAATTGCAACACAAATAGAATACCATCTCCACAGGAGGCTAAAAACTTCAGTCAGAAGTTTCCTTCTTCCTTTACAGCTACATCATTGCTGTAAAAAGTACTGGTAGAAACATTTTTGTGGGCCGTCCACCAAGGAAGCAGCGAAGATTTTTATGTACACCTAGAGCTTAAAAAGGAAAGACTGCACCCTGGTCTCACCTCATGAACAGAGGAGCCCCTGATGGATACTGTGAGGCTCCACATGATGGGCCTCCTCATCACGAGGGCTGTGGGAGAGATCAAGCCAAAGCCACTGGGAATACCATGAGGCCCACCCCTGACTTTCCAGTCAAGAAGTCAAGCTCACACACAGCAGCGAAAGCCAGAGACGCTGTCTAGGCTGAGCGACGAGACATTGGAGGGGCCACGCAGACGGCTGCAGCAGGCAAGCACAGGTATCCATGGGCCCTGGCATGATCAACCCAACCCAGGGAGAAAAGGAAGCGGGAGCGAGGATGAGACAGACAAGATGATGAGCTGGGTTAAGTGGGGACTCGTCCGCTTGGTTGGCCAGACAACCCCTGAGCAACAATGTGACATTTATATAGACCTTTGCAAAGCTGTCAGCTTTGTGACATATGACACAAGGTGGCCTAGTGTCTAACAGCTGACATTAATCAGTCAGGTTGCTTACCTCAGGACTGAGCTAGCTTGTCTGCTTTAGGCGCTGGGGCCAAGTCCTGCCTATACACATTTGACCAATTTTCTAGCTTCCACAGCTACCCACACACAAGGGCTTGGAAAGTGAGCCAGACCATGAGGAAGTGTGACATAGGTCCTTTCAGTGCAGCTTGGGGAACTGAGACAGGCCTGATGATGCTATAGAAAGGGCCACAGAGTGAAGGTTTATGTGGTGCTTGATGGCTGTGGGAACAATGCTTATGGTTATAGTCATAGTGACAGTTCCTGTCCCTCTAAAAATCCAATGAAATAGAGCTTATTTCCTTCATGCTACAAATGAAGAAATGGAGATGGAACACTCCAACGTCATCCAAAAGACACAGCCTGGAAGGGGTCGGGCCGGGTTTGAACTTCTGCCCTACGAATGCCTGTATGATTGATAGTCTGACAGGGATGGTCCATACTTCTGAGCAGGCACTGATCATGAATCCTACTTTACATTTCATGAAATGGAAGTCTAACAGCTTCCCCAAGCCTAAACCCTACCAACAGAGCTCAGAGAGCTTGATCTCCAGCTCAGGGCAACTGCACCCAACCCCTGTGCTCATGGGCAAAGGGGAAGGAAGGCCTGGCCCAGGTGGCCCAGGCAGCTGCTGTCATCTGATGTGCTTTCAGTGCGTCTTGAGACAGTTCTGCCTTTAGGTTAGAAGCCCCAGTCACCTACTTCTCCATGGAAACGGCCTCTGCCTGCTCCACTCCTCTCTAGGACTCCAAAAGTCCCCTCAGAAGGTGACAGTAGAAAACAACCTGGTCAGGGAAAGGGGACTACAGTGGTCAAGATGGGAGGAGGACAGTGGCAGGAAAAACTATGGAGTTGGGCATCACATAAAACTGACAGTAGACGGCATCCTACAGGGACCTTTCATCTAGTACATAATCCTAGAAATTAATATTAGTTTTAATTGACAAGTCACAGTGTGCATTTATGGGGTACAGGTGAGGTTTTGGCTCACAAGGCAGGAGTAACTCAGGCTCATTAACATCTCCATCTCCTCACTCAGCATTTTTTGTGGTGAGGCGTTTAGAATTACACCCTTCACTGAGATAATTGGAAGATCTTTGGTAGGTTTTCTTATTCTGCCTCTTTGCTCTTCCCAGAGTAACATGAAAATCAGTTTACTGAATTCCATAAAATCAGATGTATCTTGACTCAGAATCACTTAATCATCCTATTACCAAGTAAACACAACACATATGCTCTGAGGGACACATCTGATACAATCTTTATGAAATATATGTAGGGAAAGAATATGGAAGTTGATTTTACTAATTTAAGGTTAGTTATTATTTTTAATTAAAACAGAACTGATAACATGTTGGATAGACATACATGCTGGAAAAGAACTCCAGTATGGTAACCAGGGTGATATGTAAAAACCACCAGATTGGGTTGTGAAAAATGGTCAGCCACACTGCCCATGAGGGACCAGTGAGAGGCCCACAGGGTGACCCCTCACACTGCTAGGAAATCCAAATGACAAAGGGACCCAGCATTGGCTAGGTAGTGGGGACCTCGCATACCACTTTCTGTAAAGTGACACAGTGCAGTGGTTAGTTTTCTCAAAAAGCTACAAAACACAACTGCAAGACGACCAGCAATCTGGGAGATTTCTGCAGAAAGAGAAGCCGCTGCATCTGAGCATGTGTGCCCCAGCTTGCACAACCTGATGCCCAATAGCCAGATCAAACCATCAGGCTCAGTGTCCACAGGTGGGACCATGGGGTACATTCAGTGTGAGACTTTCTAGGGCCTGCTCTCTCGGGAAGCAGGAATGACAACAGGAAGACCATGTTAGGTGAAGTAAGCCAGGTTCAGAAAGAGACGCTACCTCATCTCCTGCAAATGAGGAATACGGGGCAGCTCGTCTTATCAAATCTGTATGGGAGCCACAGCAGCCAGGAGCTGGGTCACTGGAGGAGGCGGGTGGTCGGAGATGCAGTCTGAGCATAGAAGCTTTGGTTAGGCCGGAAGAAGAGCTCTGGGTGGGCAGTGAAGCCTGTTTGTAACAGGGAGACACACAGTGGAAGGGACCAACGGGTGGGGCGAGGGAAGGGGCAGGGAGGGGAAGGGTCCAGCACTCCCACTGACTCTGCAAGTAATCAAAGGCTAGCGAAATCAAACTGCCCAGGGTGGCTGTTCAGTTTTCTCACAAAAACTCTGATAACCGTGTGACAGGACACAATGCTAATTAGTTTGGTTTGTCATCCCATAATGTGCATATATTTCAAAACATCAGGTTGTACACTTTTATTGTCAGCTTAAAGAATAATGAGCTGAAGCTAAGGTGACTTAGAAAAGAAACCCTGAGGCAGATTTTCAAAAATCAGGTATTTCTGAATATAGGGAACGATAATTCATCTCCACAAATCGGTGCTTGGTGGCTACTATGCATGGAAGAGCTCAGAAAGCTTGCAGATTCTGCCTATATTCAAAGGAAGTGTTAAATCAATAGAACAATAACTTTTAAAATGCCAACACCTACAGCTTCCAGCTGTGTGTCTCAGGGTGTGAATCTCTTGTAGTGTGGCAGGACAGCAAAGCACTGGGAAAGGTGGGCAGCGACGCATCCTAAGTCCTTCTCCCCTAATATTGCTGTATTCTCCTCAGACAGCTAAAAGACTCCATTGTTTATTGAGTTGAGGTTAAACCTAAAAGAACCCATCTGCCTTTCCTAATGTCACACCCCCTGCATGTGCCTTCCCCATCCCCGTGGTCACTGCTCAACGGCTCACCTGATGACCGAGACCCAGGACCTCTCCTTCTGTCCCCCTTTCCATTCTGGTCAGGACCTATGAATATGTGTGTGTGTCTGTGGAGATAACAGTTCGCTCAGGCCCAGGACTCATCACTGATTCCTAAATACTGCTGGAGTCTGTGGTTTGCCAAAGCGAAGACACCATCTGTTGTCAAGCGCAGCGTTGTGTTACGGGGCATTGCAGAAAACCCAAAGAAATCGTGATACTGCAACTTCTTAGCGATTAGTGTTTAGGGTGCTGCATAGCTGGCCTAACTTGTGACACCAGTTTCTATCAGATATAATCATTTTTGTCTACACAGGGATAGGAAAATTTTGAGAAAATTGGTGTTCCTTAAGCTTCTTATTCAGAGTCCAATTTTTGGAGTAAATCTTACATCAGAATTGTCAGTATGGGGACCTTTTTCAAACACCTGTCTTTGCAGCCATGGAGAGCCCAGTGGCGGAGGTACCAGGTAGCACTATGACCTTTGCTGTCTTTCCACTCCCAGAAGCAGAGAGCTGTGTGCTGGGCTGTGACCCTGATGGGCTGTCAGGCTCATCAAGGCAACAAGAGATGGCTCGGGGCCTGTCCTCCCTTGAGTCACCTTAGGGCTTTTTTGTGTTTGTGTGTGTGTGTGTGGATACATTAAGACATTTCAGTTGTCTGGCAATGCCACCAATAAAAACAGTCATAACATGACGCTCTCCTAGGACACTTAAAATGAAGTTTGCAAGTATGCAGACGATGGAAAGCCCATGAATGTCACCTGGCTGAAAATACTTTTAAGACACCACTGGTTACTAAGATGCATCCAATTTTTTAAAAATGATATATAAAAATGTGTGCTGTGCAATTATTAAATCGTGTGATTTTTGGCATCTGCCTATGTCCTGAACATAATGTCCTGCTCTAGGTTTTACTGATTTCTTAGTTCTTCCACCAGCTCATTGTCTTTGCATTGCTGTCATTGGTTTCTCTGTAACACAAATCCAAGTGTGCCATTTTCACATTCAGCAATGCTGATGGCACCCAGGACATGGACAAGCTGCTGCTTGTGGAGTCTCCATGTTCTGACTTCCACTCCTGCCTCAGGTCTCCACGCCTGGTAGCTCCTCTGGTCCTCACAGGGGCCCAGCACTCTCTGCTCAGCATATTCATACACGTCTTGGTTCCCTTCTGGTTGCTAGGACAAAATACCTGACACCACAAGTTAAGAGAGAAAGGTTTTGTGATGGCTCACATTCTATAGAGACTTCAGTCCATAGATGGCAGGCTCTTAGGCAGGGTGGCATGGCAGAGGGACATCGCAGAGGTGAAACAGTCCCTAGGAGAGCGGGCAGCATGTGGCAAGTCTCCCTCCTTTCCTTTTTTATTCCACCCACACCACAAGCCTTCTGGCTGGTGCCACCCATACCCAGAATGGGGCTTTGTCTTCAGAAAGTCCGCCAACCATGCCCACAACTGTGCGAGGCCAGTCAACAGGTTAATACAGTCACACACGCCCATGATCCAGTCACCCCCTCCAAAGCCTACCTGCGAGGGCAGGAGGGGACTCTAGGGACAACCATGACACTGAGTGTGGTCTTAGACTGGAAACACACTTTGTGGAAGAATCCCTCCCACTGTGGGTCTCTTGCGCCTTTCCCATGTTGTCTCCCTTACAGCCTGTATTCTCTTCCCTGTGGCACTGAAGTAGGATGTTGCCCTGGAAATCACAGTAGTCCCCACCCTAGCCCTGAGGAACTCATTGGTGGGATGCTTTAGGGACAAAGCTGCCATCACTCCAAGAGAGCTGACGGCCCTGCTTCTTCTTGCTAAGGAGCTGTCACTACTTTTGTCATTGATGATGAGATGAAGGAACTGGCTTAGATTCGGAGACCACGGTTATGTGGAAAACATATAATCTGTTGCTCAGATGAACAAAAGTGTTCATGTTGACAGCAAAATGGACCAGACCTGGCCTGGCCTATTCTGTCCTTCCCTTGCCTTCTGGACCTTTGCAGTGCAGCTGTGGAGTAGAAGACCAAGTTGGCCACCACTGTGCCACGCTTGCTGTTCTCACCCTGTGCTCCTCTCCCCATCTTGCTGTTCCTGGTTTTGCATGGTTGCTATGGACATGCAGGCAAGGAGCAGCCCTTCTCTTCCAAGTGCCTCGACATGGTACGTATCAACACACAGATTTTACATGTTCTCGAATATTTCCACGGGCATGCCAGCACCTTCAAGCCAACATATCCAGTTTAGAACCAAATAGGACTGACCCCTTCCTCATGCCTAAGTGTCTCCTTTTGAGTTTTCTGTTTAATGTAGTATTGCTGTTTGCATGAAGAGACTTCAAATGTTAAATCTGTGTCAGAGAACAGAACAACTATGCAACAATATATTCCAACATCCCCATAATCTATAGATGTGTAAACCAAGCCACAAGGAATTTAAGTGTAGTCAAAATGCTTTGAGCATTGTTACCACACTAGAAATGTCAGGACTTCAGACACCACTGCAGCCCAGCCCCTCCCTCACCTTTGCTCTAAGCCCAGGACTGACCAAGCTTTGCCTGTTTCCTCATGGTCCCTGTCTCCATCATCTTCTGGGTTGGATCTTGGAAGAGCTTAAGTGTGGATTTTACAGTTTGACGTCTGGGATTCTTTGCATGGACTTTTTACCAGCCAGTCTCCTTGTATTTGTTTCAATCCATGTGGAATCAGCTCTGAGACAAACTTAGTGGAAGTATGGTTCTTGTAACACCTGGGGTGTGTGGGCAACCGGTGGTCAACTTATAACACCCAGCTGAGCTGAACTAACATGGTCGGGGCATGCAGGGCCCACCTGAGGGTTGTTGCTAGCAGTGTTATGAGGCAGAACTGGAGAAGGGCAGCTGTTGGGAAGGTGCTGGAAGCTACAGGAAGATGCTGGTCTTCCTGGAGATTGTCACGCTGGCTTTCCTGATGAGCTCAGCTGTTCTCATCATGGAAGGAGCTCAGGACCTCACTCTCTTAGAATTGCCACAGTTCACCCTTGAGCATCGCTTCCTGGCTCTGGAGAGGAAGACGGTGCACAGCTCAGACTCCTGTAGAAGTCTGCCACAGGGCTTTCCTGATGGGAACTCAGCTTTCCTCTTCCTTGGAGGAGCTCGGAACCTCAGTTGCTGAGGATGGCTGTGGTACATGCTGAGTGTTGATTTCTGGCTCCAGTGCAGATCCCTCAGCCTGACTGAGATCCTTCACCCCTCTGGCACAGACTTTCTAGCTCCCACCATTGACCTCTGGGCATTCTCAGCACAGATTCATAAAACATGCCTGGGTGAGACACTGTCATGGGTTCTAGGCCTCCTGTTGGACTTACAGGAGGCACTGTTAAGGGCTCTAGGTCTTTAGCTGCAGTCAAGCAGGACATTCCCATAGGATGCAGGTCCTCAGCAGGAGTTCTTGGTCTGTGTGAACTGATTTCCTATATTCTTTGTATGCGATTCTTTGAGTGAATCATTATAAAATAATCTTATAAAGTACTTGTCCTATATTGTATTGTTCCCCTTGCAAAGGGATGACAGAGGCAGAGACAGAGACAGAGATGGAGACAGGGAGACAGAGAGTCTGCGAGACTGCTGATGTAACCCCGGGCCCTTGAAGGTCCCTAATGACGAGTGTGACAGTGCGCCTTCACCACTTTCTTCTCCAACCTCTCCATTCCACTTTATGGACTGTGGTAAAATTCCCAATTCCAACTGCTATAATATTTTAAGGAATAAATGGCCTCCTTGTCAAAGAGAGGCTTTGTAGTCTCCTAAATTACTTCTCTCTTCCTGGCCATGTGGCCTCTTAGAGCTCCATGTGGCTCCCTGGCACACCGGTGAGACCTTTTTAGTTTTTTCAGCCCTGCTTCCTTTGAAATGTGGTTTCAGAAGTGCTAATACACTATAATTCATCCTTATATTGTTTTAGAAATGCTAATGTCATTTTAAAGAGATAAGAAGGATGTGAAAGATTACCATTCCTGCTGGGGCAAGGGTGGCAAATTATACTTCTAATGATTAAAAATCTTTCATACAAGAGAAATAACCTAGAAGCCTATGATTTTATTGCAAGTTAAAGAAGCCAAAACACAAATGCCAACTGTAACACTCTGCTGAAGACTTTCTTCGTGAGGGTTGGGGCCAGAGCCAGGTACCAGGACTGACAGGAGATGACTCCATCACAATACGAGCCTCCTGGGAATCATTTCATTAACACTCTGCTCAGCAGGGAGACAGCAGAGTGCTCTCTCTGGCCTGTATTCTCTGTCACAGTCCTCTTTTGCCCTCCTGTAACATTATATGTACTCTAAGTTAACCTTGGACTTGTCCTATGTCACAGGACAGAAAGCAAATAAAAAATGCAGCTCTTAAACTTTCTTAAAATTAAGCACCTGTTATATTATTTAAAAACAATTTCCTATGGATTAAAATGTATGCTGGGTGGTCCCAATTTAGGGTGCTAAGCTTTGAGCTTCTATAGCAAATACGAAGTTATGTTATGAACGCTCCTTGATTCACAGTGCATTTGCTTAGTGATCGCCTTTTGGAAAGCACGGGCATTGATTTACAGTTTGTGAAGTTCAATCATCCATAATTAATGCAAGAGCAACTTCTCTGTAGGCCCTGCTTAAATACAATCAGGCATCCGATAGCAGAGAACCACATTTCTTAAAGCTGATGCCTCCAACGCCTTTTAATTTACTGTTCTTTAAAAGTGTGCTGTGTGCTGAGGTCCTGCAGGAATGAGGAGAGTGTCTCACATCGGTGACAGAAGCCAGCAGTGTTGAAGCCAGAGTCCAGCACCACCAGGGCTTCAAGATGCTCCAGAGTCCAGGGTCCTCTGACTCATGGACAGTATTTTCTGGAGCTTGTGCTTGCTTCTTCCTTCCCCGTCCCCTCCCCTACCCTCTCTTTCCCTTCCCTCCCCTACCCTTCCTTTTTCCTTCTTTTCTTCCTTCCTTTCTTCCTTCCTTCCTTCCCTCCTTCCTTCCTTCCTTCCTTCCTTCCTTCCTTCCTTCCTTCCTTCCTTCCTTCCTTCCTTCCTTCCTTCCCTCCTTCCTTGGCACCAGGAATTGAACTCAGGGCTTCGTGCTTGTCAGGCAGGCACTGCTCGAGCCTTTCATTTCTAGCTGGCCAGTTCCATGCTGAGCAGAATACAAAGCTGCCCAGCTTCAGCTCAGGCCTCAGAAACACCAGATTCAGTCGGTTTGGCTTTGCCTGTTGTTGCCACCATAAAAGGTCTTCCAGGACTGTGCATTCAAAGATCATGAATGGGGAGTGAGGAAAGCGCTGCTCTGTGTGCTCCAGAGCAGCCCAGTTCTAGATGGCACCAACCGAGCCCGGCTATCCCATAGGTGTGAGTTATTGTTAGGGGAGCCACAGAACCCTTTGCATAGAATGCATGTCTGGATTTAGAAATGAGCACACAGTGGGTACTGATCTAATCACTGGCCAATTTGGGGGGCATCTCGTAGGAATTCCAGTGGCTTAAGCACAGCCCGGGTGGAGTCCTAGCACTGCAGTAGCCCCACTTCCTAGTTCCTCTGTCCGCCAATATCTTTCTGATTTCTCCTGCAGCAGCTCTGCCATGGTGCTGAGGCCGGCCAGCGTACGGGAGCCAGAGCTGGATGAAAGCGGCCTTCTTGTGTCTCAGAACAGACAGCATAGCCTCACCTCTGAAGTTCTCCAGCTCAATTGCACGATACGCTCAGCAGCCTCCCCATGTTTGTTTGCTACAGCACCATGGCAGGTGTACAAGGAAGTCGCGAGGGAGTGATGCCAGGGGCCTGTGCAGGATGGAAGCTCACGGAGCCACCAGTACTCACCCACGGGGTCATCGGAGGACCAACTGGACCACATCCTCGCCATGCTCAGCTCAGTTCTTCTAGGACATGCAGGAAGCTGCTCTCTAGTTGTTTCCTTATGATGACTGCCCAGCTCATGAAGTCCTCAAAGACAGGGCTGAGCTATAACTCGTTCTTCATCTGGGGCATTTAGTATGGAATTTAAGTTACTTGTTGAGCAACCAAGAAAATTAATGTGCATGGGACTTCCCTTTTCAAGCATTTCCTACCAAAAGGTGTACCCACACAGGTAGAAGTCCAGAAATTAGAAAGCAATAGGCACCATTTTTTTTCCTGCCTCAGGAATTAGAACAAAGATAATTGCAGAAGCTATTTCTACTGTATGCTGGAGCTCAGATGCAGGCCCCACAGTCTAGGAAAACTCTACCACAACAGCACAAGGCACGACTAGAAAATACAATGAATGTCTAAATTTTTCAAAACCTCCTACAGTAAAAACATAGTGCTAAGCACCACAGAGTAAGAGCGTTGGAAGCAAAGCAGAGGATTCTATATACTCGGGGTGGTTATGGCATATGTTGTTTCTGCAGTTTTTCTTTTTTTTTAATTCAAGCAATCACTATGTTTTTATCAAAGCTCTGCATCAAAGGTTTGTGGTTGTGTTTGCCAAGTGGACACGTCATAGTACACCCTCTTTCACATGGTTCACCGGCTCTGGCACCTCGTGACTTCTGACTATCCCAGACTCAAAGTGACCATGGAAAGTGAAAGCCCTGAGTCAATTCAGGACACTGAGGTGGCTATGACAGTGCAACTAGAGGTGCCCAGGCAAGAAGGCTTTCACACTCCTTCGGAGAGTGGCAGGAACCATGAGATGAATGTGTTCAGGGCTGGGGGAGCGTCACAAGGGGAGTTGTGGTGACACGTTCTTCATTATAATGAATTTTTAAAAATTAAATATTCAGTTTTTTATCACTCTTGTAAGCCCCCACCCATGCTTACTATTCTGAACAAAGTGATGTTTTGTCTCCTCTAGGCAATGAGGATCTGACAGAGAATGTTTACTCCTAATGTGTTTGCTTTGCATCTTCAGGTACAGCTGCTGGAACTGGGATGGTGCCTTATTAAGCACAAACAGAACCAAAAAGTAATTATAGCTATTTAAACAAAGACAAATCCATCTATGTTCAGCTTAATGTGTAATCAACTTTGCTTATAAAATGTCAAACAAATATGCTAAAACTTTGTTTCTGGAACCCAGAAGCTGGGCTTAGACTTTTGCAAGGTTTATTCAATATTATTATTATTATTATTATCTGGATTATTGCTAGAAACATTTTTTAGACCTCATATTTCACACAACCAAGGAAACAAACATAGATCTAATTAAGGTGGAAAGAGGGGGCACAGAAGCTGTGCAGATATGGAGGCTCTGGCTATGCTGCCAGGGAAGGAGAGACCTCATCTGCTTGCCCAGCACTCGCTAGTACCTATTGATGCACACCATTTTCCCATCTGCTCTCACCTGGTGCTGGAATTGCTTGGCTTGGTTTGCATCACTGAGATACCTACAACCTCGAGGCGGGAGAGCTCTGACGGAGTTCAGGATGAAGGACTCAAGGACCTAGAGCAGCAAAATCACTTAGCTCACTGCAGGTGGGCAGCAGGGCAAGGAACAGGGCCAAAGAAGAGGGGCCAGAGGCCAAAGGCAAGGCCCAGGCAGGGCCTCAGTGGCCCGCCACACACACACCTCAGAGCACACAGGGCTCACCCTCAGACAGCTCCCAAGCCAATCAAGTTGGCTCATCCAAGCCTAACCACCACATTCTACTCTTGCCCAGATGATAGCAAACACATCTCCTTAAGGCCTCCCTTTGTCTCCAAATAGGCTTGCAAATGAGTTAATAATTTCACCTATGTGGCATAACTACCATAAGTACATCCGAGAACACGATTATCCCTTCCCCGAGGTCTCCACAGTTCAGTGATTTTTGAAAGACCAAGTAAGAGTGCTGTGCACACAAGACAAATGCTTAGCTGTCAACCACTGGAAACATAGAAAAACAATAAGCTGCAGAATCCCAAGACAAAGTGGCATAGGTAAAACATCCTCTTTCCAAAAGGAAGGAAAAGGGAATACAAAAGAATAGAACCAAAGCAAAGCAGAAACTCAGTAAGGAAAACACTTAGGTCCTGAACTTCCATGCCCAGCATTTGGGCCACATGGCAATGAAATCTGAGCATCAGAGAGCTTGGGGAATCCCACCCTGTGACCTTGCCAGTTGCAGCCCCCACGACCTCTTTCTTGGGCTGACTCCATTCATAGCCTGCAGCTTTTCTTGAAAGACATTCTGTTTAGCTGGCATCTCCTGCCTTCTGGGGTCTCCTTGGCACCCGTGGCTTCCTTACCACAGCTTCATGCACTGCCCTCTCAGGGGCTCCTGCCTGGCCTCTCATACCTTCTTCTGAAATCTTGATGAGAGCCTGCCTACTCTACAATTCCTTCACTCTGCACTATAGTACAACCAGCACTGCATGCAAGATGCTAGAGTCTGCTGTCAGCAGAAGCATTAGCCAGGTCCCCTGACATCACAACTGCATGCTCCAAGGGACTGGATGGCTGTGTACAGTAGATGGATACAGGGGAGCCAGCCCCACGGGAACTGTTTGCAGTAGGGGCTCAGAGGCTCTTTCCGAAAGAAAAGGTAATGCTTTGCACATGAAAGCTTATGGTAGGTGGGTCTTCCTGACTCATGAGATGTCCTCAAGGCAGTTTGCCTCAGCTCTACACAAAGTATTTTTTAATAATTCTGATTGTTACGGTTTGTGTCTAGGTGTCCTCCCCCCAATGCCTCATGCAGTTATGGGGCGGCATCTAGAGTTTGTGATCAATTCTTTATTTTTATTAATTTTATTGAGAAAAAAGGTTTTAATGAGACAATTTCAAATTAGGTTGGAAAGAGAACTATAACAATTAATACATTGCATATTGTTGTCTTTGTAGTAGGCATTCATAGCACAAGACATGATATCCTGTCCACTGTTAGTATAAATCTTCCTTCTTATTGAACTAAGAAAAAGTACCTATATATCTATCCTCACTATTTTGTATATACAGATACAAAATGATCCTCCATTTATATCTCCTTTTTATTTAGTTTTGTCAGAGATGGGTATTCCATTGTCATCCAAATATTGTAGGTGCATGATAGTCCAATAGTCCACAATAGCAGTGGGTTATCCACAGGACTGGCAGTGTCTGAATCTGATGACTTGAGCCTTCCACAGATCGGCATATTAACATGGCTTCACTTTTCATACCTCATTTCTACACTTTTCTGCTAGATGGTTAAGACCAGGATAAAGCAAGATCTATATAACAAGAAATGTAACTTTTGTATCTGACAAGGTCAGTCAAGTCCCTCTGGGACTTATCCCAAAGCCCTGTACCACACTTTGTAGAGTGTCAGCCTTGTGGATGAGTCACAGCCGTTGCTTGACCAATTTACTCTCTGTGAAAGCCTGAGAGAATGTTTTCTCTCCATGTGACTCTCTTTAGGCACACTCTACATTGTTGATCACTTTCCTCTGTGGCCCTATAATCTCCTTGATCAGAAAATTTGGGACACAACTAAGCTAAATGATGTTAAAGTACAGGTTCTCCTGTATCCTGAGTCCTCACTGACCTTGAAAGGCTTGGGCCAAAATGTTGGCTGTCCTTTTAGCCCTTCTTTTTCTCTAATTTTTGGTCTGCAAACTTAGGTTGCTTAACCTCCAGAAGAGAAGCTTATTATTACCATACAACATATGCAGTTAGGTTTAACCTAACTATCTGTCTGAATATCAAACATCTTAGGCATAAATGGAACAGGTATTGTCCATCAAGTATTGGTATGTTAAACTTTAAGTCTCTATAGAATATGGAAAAAATTTTAAAAAATAAAAAATATTTCTAAAAATATGAATGAACAATTACATATTTTTTACACAGAAATTTAGAAATCTAACCATATTCACCATTGTAGCCAGATAGTCCTGTGACATTTTTTTCTTGTCTCTTTTTTTCATTTATTCCTTAAAAAAAAAAAAACATTTACTTGAGAGACAGTATAGCAATAATTGGTATGTCATGACAAGCAGTACAGATTTAGAAGAGCAGAATGACAGGCATTCCAAACATGACCCCACTACTACACACTGCTATTTTCAGTGAAGTCACTCAGGTCACAGGTATCAGCACATGTAGTTAGGCAGGCTGAGAATCCCACCAAGTAACTGCTGGTTTCAACAACCTGCTGATAGTTCTCAGGATCGTTGCCTTACCCATTATCTTGTGCATATAAATGTATAGCTTTTGTGATCAATTCTTGATCCAATGCTGGGATCACTCACTTATGATGTGAGTGCCACTCCTGTCCTTGGCTCGCTGATCTACATGACAATGTGAAGAGGGGAGAGAGGCTTGCCAGATGCCACAGACACTGCCCTCCTTTTGTCCTTTGCTGTTTTCTGTTTCTATGAACTGCTGTCCTCTGCCCTGTGCCAATGTGCCTTGGAGCCAGCCAGCTGTGGACTGAAACCTCCACTAACTGTAAGCTAAATAAACCTTTCCTCCCCTAATTTTGGGTGTCAGGTATTTTTGTCACAGCAATGAGAGAAAAGTAATCTGGACACTAATCTCCTCCACCATGACACTTTCTTAGGTCCAACTTTATACATGCTAAAAACAGCCAGCAATACCCCTGCTACAGTCTGAATGTTAGGCTACTTTGAAATTTCCTGCAACACAGCCATTAATCCACTGCCCTTAATCATAGTCTCCTGCAAAGTCTCTAGATGCGGATAAAATACAGGATTTTTCTTTCTTTCCTGCAATAGGCTTCTAGTGTAACTGCTAACTGAATCCCTATTTTCAGTGATAACTCTGGAGCCTGGCCTTTACTGTCTACATTCCAAAACCTCCCATCCAAATCTATTTCTAACATTCTGAATCGTCTCACACCAGCACTTCCAAACCTTTCCAACCTCCTCCTCCAAACTAGTTCAAAGGCTTCTGAGTCATGTGGTGAAGAACAGACACAGCCATGACCCCATTCTTGGTACCAATTTTATGTAGTAGTAAGCTTTCCTGTTCCTGAAACATCACACCTGACATCTATAGCTTAAAGAGGGAGAGGCTTAGCCTGGTTCAGTTTCAGGAGATTTATGCCATGGTTTCCTGGCTCCGGGACAGAGATACTACGGCAGAAGAGTGTGATGGGGTAAAGCTGTTACTCATGGCATCTGGGGAGCATGGAGCAGGGGCACAGTGCCAGAGAGAAGGGGCAGAGACTCTATGTGGAAATAAGTAAAAGGACTGCACGCTGGATTTTCTCCTAGACTGCAAGCATGGCAATGGGAAAATGAGAGCAGCACCCTTGTGTGAGTCGGCACATGGATGCCACAGTTCCTGGAAGTGAGACTTGCACTTTGTCACCTTGCACAAGTCAAGCACGCAAGCCAGCGACCCCTGCAAGCCAAGTGGGTCTTAGGAATGAGAAAGCTGATGGGAGGTGGCCCTGACTCTTACCTTCCAGTCCACTCACCGCAGGCTGCAGCAGAAAGGCTGCACCCTGACCTTTCCTGGTCACAGAGCAGAAGCTGAGGTGCAGGATCGTCCTCTCTGTAGCGAGAGCAGCTGAGGCTAGATGCTTCAAATGCAGTGCATTCCAAGCAGCTGCGTCAGCACTGCAGCCACCGTCTGTTCATGTTGACAGAGCATGCTGGGGCAAGGGCGAGCCGGATGGGAATACAATTCTCAAGCTATTGCTTTTATTTTCTGCATGCCTGGCACTGGCCCATGCTCTGGTGAGTGAAGGGTATAGACTCCCTAGATCCCACCCAGAAGCCTCACCCATCAGTCAGATTGGCCACAGCTGGGTGACTTAGGCTAGGAGCACAGGCAACAGCTACAAACCAGGGCCCTTCTCCTTTCCCTGTCCCCTCCCCATTTTTTCCCATCTCACTCTTCTGCCTCCTCCTTTCCCTATTTCTCTTCATCTTCCTCTTTCTCCTCTTTCTCATTTTTGTCTGTCTCCTTCTTCTCACTGGAGACTCAGTTGTGAAATATTTACCACCAAATCTCTAGCCATAACTCTGGCTGCTTTCCCAGGAGGAAGCCCCTAATCCATAACTTCTCTGACTGGATTAATTCCCCTTTTCCTTTCATCTCTATCTTTGATTGACTTGGGCTATGTAATCTTTCTGCATAATCTTCACACACATGTCTGAGTTCTGAAAATAAGAACCATTCTCAGAAATTCAATAGAATGGGAATTCAGAGCAGGGCTATCCAGGAACTATCATGTAACTGACCGTGATGGCTTCAGTTCAGCCTCTTTTGAGATGAACCTTCAGGCCAACTAATTTGCTTTGGCACAGGCTAAGTTCCCCTGGCCATCTAGATGCTAGGTGCTGGACCACAGAACCGCTCCTCAGAGTCTCAGGTTCCACTCCATTGAGCCACAGAGCCACTCACTGCCTTCTGCTGAACCCACACTGTGAGGTCTCCATGCAGGAATGAAGCCGTTGGCCTCATTTGCTTTTGAGAGATGGAGTTTTCCAGGCTGAGGAATGGAGCAAGGTCCGGGCTGCGCCTCACATCTACTAAGGGTCAACCTCACGTCACAGTGTGGGACATGGGGGACATGAGGCTCATGCTGCTTGCTCTACTATGAGTAACAAAACCCTCTGTCTCTGCCTCAGGAGCCTGGTGGCCTCCATCGCCAACTGACCACTGTGACAGTCTTGCTTCTCAGGCGCAGGTGGGGAAGGATGGGCTCCTCCAACTGCTTTACAGGGGGAGCCCAGAGTGAGCTCCTTCTTGGCTTTAAAGAGACACAGGTTGATGCACATAACTATAAAGCTTTGCATTCTGTAAACTGAAGGACATAAATTCAAAAGTAGGCATTCAAAAACAGGAGATCTGTGGGCCATGCTTTGACCTTTCATTACAAAGTAATTTATAATACATCATTGCATTTCAGTACAAAAACAAACATTTTAGGGTGCATAATCCTACTTCACAATCAGACCTGTTAGAAGACTTAATCAGATGACCAACAGACAGCTAAGTTAAAGAACTAAAATAACTCTCAAGCAAAATCACTTACAAGAAAAATTATCACTTGTTTTTTGTAGACCAAAAAAAAAAAAAAAAAAAAGTAGCTCAGCAAATAATGTCCCCTTTCCTAATAGATAGGGCTACAGGGAGCATTCCTTGCACTTATCCAGCACCTGGTTCCACTTCCCTGATGCAAAATGAGAAGTGTTTGTCTACACAGACTAACCAAGCCAGGCAGAGCCCCTGGACTGTAAACATGAGCACACCACAGAGGAACACCGCAGTGAGATTTTAGTTCTTGTAAAGCAAATGCGTGAACGCAGAAGGACTCCCGCCTAGGGCGCCTCACATACAGTCCATATGCATGTGTGTCTAATGCTCATCTTTACATCATTCCTACATGGCCTCTTCCTCCACACTCACCTGAACTCAGCACCCACAGTTCCTGACCCAGCTGTACCTTTCCTGTCCCCACGGTTCTGCATCATGAGGGCAGGAATTCTTGCATAATTCCCGAGTACTTAAAATAACTCTTACCATACTCAGTGAATATTGCAGAGCAGGCTGGTTGAATAAGCAATTGTTCAATGACACCATACCACCCCCCAAAACAGGAAATAAGGAGGAATAAATCAAATGAAGGAAGTAAAAGACCTCTACACTGAAAACTGTAGTACTCTGATAACTGAGATCGAAGAAGATGTTCCAAAATGGAAAATGTTGTTGGGTAGGAAGAACCAATACAGTGAAAATGGGCCACACCACCAAAATGTTATACAGCTTTAGTTTAATCTTGATCAAAATATCCATATCATAGCTCACAGAACTAGAGAAAACATTCCTAAAATTTGTTTGGAACAAGAACATACCTAGAACAGCAAAAGCAATTCTGGGCAACAAAGGAAAGGCAAGGGCCACTACAATCTCTGATTTGGAATTGTACTATGAAGCTTTTGTGATAAAAAGCGCTGTTGTGGCAAACCCATAAACAAAAACAAAGCAAAACAGATCCACAGAACAGAGTGGAAGACGCAGAAACAATGCCAAACATACTCAACCCCCATCTGTGACAAAAGAGCTAAACACCTGGACTGAGAGTGTCTCTCATAGATGGTGCTGGAAAAGCTGGCTTTCCACACGATGAAAACCACACCTAGCCCTGTATCTTTTACTGTGTTCTAAGCCAAAATAGAAATGGATCAAAGATACACATAGTTTAAAAGAACCACTAAATCTGTCTTCTCTTGAAGACACCAGTGTAGGAAAAGACTTTATGAACAAAACTTAAGGGGAACTCTCAGGAAGAATCAACAGCTGGGATCCCATCAGATTAAAAAGTTTTTTCATAGCAAGAGAAACCACCAGCAGAGTGAAGAGCAAACCCAGAGAATTGGGAAAAATGTTTTCCAGCAGTTTCTCAGATAAAAAGTTACTATTCAGAACATATAAAGAATTTAAAAAAAAATTAGATCCCTCAATTTTAAGACCCAATCCAAAGATGGGCATCTGAAATGAATAGATACTTCTCAGATAAACAAGTAGCAATGTCAAATGAATATATGAAAAAATTTTCAATATTGTTGATCATTCCAGAGATGCAAATTAAAACAACACTGAGATCCCACCTCACTGGCCAGGAAGAATGGCTATCATCAAGAAGTCAACCAGTAACAAGGGCTGGCCTGATACCTCAGCAAACTAAAGTGTCTGTTTAGGCTGAGCATGGTGGCCAGGGTTCGATCCCCTGCCCCCAGGAGATGGTGATTGAGACTGGGTGTGGTATCCTGCACTTGTAATCCCAGTGCTTGGGAGGCTGGAAACAGGAGAATTACTATGAGTCTGATTTATGTAGTGAGACCTGTAGACCCGGCCCTAAATACAGAGAGAAAAAGCAAGCAAGCAAACAAGCAAGTAATCAACCTGAAACAAATACTGTGGGACTCTGGGGAAGAAGGAACCTTTCGTTACTGTTGGTGGGAGTGTAGACTGGTACAACCACTGTGGAAATCAGTGTACAGATTCCTTACAAAAGGAATCTAGAGGTTCCATTCAATCTAGCTATTCTCTTTCTTGGTATGTTTCTGAAAGAATTGAAAACATCATACCACAGCAATATATGTGCGCTTATTTTTAGAGCAGTCCAGTATATAATAACTAAATCTTGGAAAAGCACAAATGCCCATAAACCAATGAATGCCTAAAGAAAATGTTCTTTTTTTTTTGTGTGTGTGTGTGTGTGTGTGTACAATGGAGTACTACTGAGCTATAAAGAAATAAATCAGACACATGTTTAAATACTTCATTGATTCCCTGGCGTGAGAATTGGAAAGTGTAAATAAGGAGCAAAATGTGTAATATATATTGGGAAATGGGAAGAAAATATTCAGAGGGGAAGCAGAAAAAGGGAGGGGAGGGAGAAAGGAAGGAAGGGGAAAAAGAGAATAGAAGAAAAAAATAGAAACCAAGCTTTTGTAAATAAGAAGAGGAAGTGAAGTTGAAGAGAGGGGAGAAGACAGGAAGAAAAAAGGTCTCAGGATCTATCATGTGCAGGTGCAAGTTCCTTACAATGAACAGTCATTTTGAACATCTGAAATACATAAGTTTAAAAATAAATGAATAAGCAATAAACTCAATGAAAGAAAAAAATTAATAAAAATAAATGATTTGGGCTACATATCTAACAAGAGCCATGCGAAGCATGCACACAAGGCTTTGTATCCTGCGCCTGAGGAGACCGAGATGTACGCTGTGCTTTTCAAGAAAGATACTCAATGAAAATTATCCCAACAACATATGTACCATTGAGCCATCCCCAGCAGGCTTCTGTGAGGCCGAGTCCTGGTTCCCGGGTGACCTTGGTCCTCAAGCACCTGAGCACTGGCGGAAGTCCACCACTCACCTCCAGGCCCAGATTCCCTCTGTTCTACTTCCACGTCATCCTTGGCGGTCACCAGGGCTGTCATCAACACCTATCAACCGTGAGTGGCTGAAGAAGAGGTGGTTTTTCATATGATAGATTACTACTCTGCCATAAAGAAATGAATGGGGCATAATGGTCCTCCTGTGATTGCATATTTACTGCAACTCAACTGTTCTGCATTAATACTTTATACCTCATTGATTTCATTACATTCTGCTCTTCGAAGAGAGTAAATCCTTAATCAAAAATGAAATTGTGCCCTACTCCCTTCAATGAAGCAACTTTAATATTTTAGCTAGAAAAAACTGCCTAACCCAATCTGTGGCACTCGTAAATCTATGGAAGGTCAGCCAAAATTTCAACTTTTGATTTGCTTCCTGTCAGCTCCCTGGTGACTAATTTGAAGGGCATGACTCTTGCATCCCGCACGACCCTTGGCAAAGGGCACTGTCCAGACTGAGGAACCAACGTTCATCATCACTGTCCAAGACCATAGTACGGCCGACCACTGTTGAGTGTCCTCAAGGCTGCCTTCCGCTGAGATGATTCTCCTGTAATAATGTGGTAGGCGAACATATGGAATAACAATAACTCACACTCACACTGCTTAGTTCAAAAGCTAGTTCCAATGCTGTTTATACTTCTTGATCTCCTCTTCCTCCCTGATTCCAGAAATCATCACTAGCTTCAATTTTGTGGTGATACTTCCATTTATTTACTTATTTGTGGTACCAGGTATCAAACACGGGACCTTGAGTTTGCCAGGTAGGCGGTTATGCTGCTGAGCTCTCTCTCTAGCCCAGTGGTAATCACCCACTTGCCTTCTCCAACACTACTCCATTTTAATTGCTGGAGTTAAGGTATATTTCATATCTGGTAGGTCTGATAGGGAAAGGTCTTCTCTTTTAAAAAATATAGCTGTCTTAGTTATTTTGACATTTTGTTTTATACAGATTTGTTTAGATAAAATTTTCAAACCCAATTCTTAACTGCAATTACATTGAACCTGTAGACCAGTTTAGCGGTATTGTCTTTATAGTTGCTCATGTTATCCATGGTCATGGTACAGGTCTCCAGTTACTTGTTTCCTTAAATGAGTCCAACTAAATTTTACATTTTCCATAAATGACATCCACTCTCCATTCTATTCCTGTAGCATTCAGACTCTTGTCAGTAGCATGAGTTATTCCTTTTTATTCAATTACATTTCAGACACATCGTTGATACATCGAAATGCAATTGAACTTTGTATAGTTAGCTCATCCAGGGTTTTTTTCTAAGCATATTTATTGAAGGTAATGTATTTTTTTATTATGAATTTAGTACAGGGTCTACAAGGTCTCACTACACAGATCAGACTTGTAGTGATCTCCTGTTTTCAGCCTCCCAAGTGCTGGGATTACCATGACCAGTCTCAGTGTGTCCTGAGGGCAGGACCAGCATGGCACGTGGGGATCAGGCCCCAGTCCCTGTATCAGCATAAGGAGGTACCTTAATCTGCTGAGCTATCTGGACAGCCCTGAAGGTAATGTCTCAAAGATTCTTTTTAGTTTTCTGTGTAGATCTTCATATTATTTGCAGATAATAAAAGTTTTCCCCTACTTTTCAAACATTGTACTACGTCTTTTATTTTTCTATTTTTTTGATGCCATATAGAATCTCGAAAGCAATGCTAAATGGAACTGATGATGCAGGACAATGATACAGGACATTCCTGGCAAAGTAATTTAATTCCTTACCATTAAGCATAGGATTTTCTATAGATTTTTGTTATGTAAGCTCACCATTTGATTTTTTTCTAATTTGCTAGTATTTTCCCTCCCACACGTGAGTTTTCCATCTTAATTGAATGATCTTACATTGTTTATTTAAATTGTGGATAATGTTTATTTTTAAACTAATGTGGCTTTTCCTGTTACAGCAGACTCGCAATCCCAGAACAGACCTGATGAGTGCATAACACGCTATCTGCCTCACTGATCCACTGTGGAGCTCTCTGTCTCCCCCTGCTCACAAGCACACTTTCTGTGGGGTTTCCCCTGCAGAGTCCCTTTCTTGGGGGGCACGACCTGTCTTCCTGTCAGCTGTGTCCCCCAGCACTGGAATCTCAGGCCTCAGAGACCAGTTTGCCCTGGGTGGCTGACAGCCATGTTCCGCTGGTCCACTCCCTGCAAAGGTCAGATAAGATGCAACTGGCAGGAAGGATGCTCTGAGGCTGCTTTAAATCCATTCATGTGCACAAGCACAAAGTTGGAGACAACAAGTTAGCACCAGAAATCTTAGCTCCTGCAGCTTCCAGCACTGTCTTCTTAGCTCTTACTGTGCAGCTTGGTGCCACGGCACTGCCCATCATTGTGCAAGAGGAGCCAGAGAGAAGGCCAGGGTGAGGGTGAGCGGCCAGGCGCATGGAAGCTGAAAAAAGCAGGGCATTTTGAGGATCCTGAGGGGCAGCAGAGGTCACGCCCGCTGGGGGGGCTGGGAGCTGTGAAGTACGGCGGCCTAGACTGTATTCCAGCTGCCTTGAGGTCCTGCCACCACTGCTGTGGGTCAAGCCACCCAGGGCTGGCTACACCATGCTGTTTGCTGAATGAAGAAAGGATGGGCAGCCACAGTGCACTTCAAGTCCAAGCGCATCACTGGCATTGCTTGCTCCCTGCCAAGGCTGCCACAGGAAGGAATCTCAGCACTGCAGAATTTGGATCACAAAACTACCAGGTGACTACACTTCTGTTCTGCCTCAGAGACGTGGGGCATGGCCCTGCTGCCTACCACAGGCACCTACTGCTGGCTCTTGCCAAGTGCTGTTTGTGCAAAGCCCGTCTCGGGAACATCAGGATGGAACACCCACCTTTAGAGGCCACGGGGGCTGACCAGACACTTGCGAGGGCACATGCTGGCCTCCTGCCCAGCAGAGCCCAGTGTCCTGTGTACGCGAGGCTGATGGGAAATGTGCAGCGTGGTGCAAGACCACAGCTGCAGGCAGCAGGTTCAGGCTACAGATTCTGTCATCCTCTGCTGTGCTTCACCAAGGTTTCTGCTTTCCGGTTTCTTCTGCTCACTAAGTGTCATGATGAACATCTAGTGTTGCCTTCAAAACGACGTATTTTAAAAAATTCTTTTGTACCTGAAGAGCATAATCCTGTCCCAAGGCACTCAGCTGAGGAACAGCTCACCTTGGTGCCGGGGCGCACTAGGCAGGATCGCCCCTTTTCTGCGAGCACCCCTCCTGGCCCAAGGCCTCCCCAGGCCCAGCTTTCTTCTGGGACTCACCTTCAGTGGTTTATTCCCAGGTCACTCAGGACCCAGTGCTCTCCTACATGGTATTTCCTCTGCCGGTTGACCGGATGAACTAAAAATATTCTGCAATAATTGGAAGAGAAGAACCAAGCCGGCCCAGGGTGGAATAAATTGTTCACTTACACAGAGTAGGGTGTGGAATGCGTTCAAGCCAAAAGACACCAACAGAAGGACGTGACAGGCCCATCAGGCTGCACCTGGCAGTGAACTGAGTCTGGAGGGTCACCCGAGGCCTGGTGCTGTCTGAGGGCACCGCAGCAGCATCTCAGCCTTGGGCCAATGAGGAGTAAAAAGCAAGACTGGAAAGAACACTTTTGTCTATAAAAAGAGTGAAGGAGAAAAATTACTCATTATACAGACTGTTTTCCCTTTGGGGAAACCTCCTTGGAGTTTCCTTAAGAATCGAGGAGACTTAGATGAGACTTCCTTCCTCTGGGAAGTCGGAGGTGGACTTGTACGTCGGGACATGACTGTTGGGGACTAAGACCTGTACCCGAGGTCTCTGCAGGAGTTGATCTCCCGTACAGAAAGTGGCCAGGTGCAGGGCCTGGCCCAGCCCTTCCAGCAGAGCAGGCATCCTGCATGGCCCAGCTGGGCCTGGGTGCTGGCCGGTAAAGCGGAGTAGATGCGACAGCTGTCCTGCTGGGCAGGGACGCTTCCAGGCAGAAGCAGGCGAGGAAGAGGGAGCCAGGAGGAGAAAGTGGTGGGAGCCGCAGGCCTCGGAGCCCAGGTGGAGGAGGACAGGGCTCAGGTGGAGAGAAGTGTCCTCCTCCTCCTCAGCAGCAGTGCCTGCCGGCACGCAGCAGCAGGAGACCCGGCCTTGAGCCTCAGGTGTCTCTGAGAGTGGAGTCAGGATGGAGCGGGGTGACTTTTTCATTCCTCATGAGATATCTAAGATGCAACTTTGAGGAGAAATGTTCTCCCGAACATAGGAATCTTTCACCTCTTTATCATTTTTCACGTATTAAACATCGCCTTATAAAGTGGAAGCAAAACAGCTTGGCAGATGCCTGAAGGCTCTATCATGACAGAGATGAATCTAAGAAGGCGGATAACTCAGAAAACCAGCGGCAGGACGTGGACCGTGGAGGGTAGTGGCAAAGGCCAGAGGGTGACATCCAGGTTCCTTGCTTTTCTGTTTTGAGAATGGATGAAACGTAAATATCAATGTCCCTTTTCTTTTCTGTGAAGATAAATGTGTGTGTGTGTGTGTGTGTGTGTGTGTGAGAGAGAGAGAGAGAGAGAGAGAGAGAGAGAGAGAGAACAGAGGGAGGGAGGGATGAGAGGAGGAGAGGGAGGGAAGGAGGAGAGGGGGCGCTTGAGCCTCGTCTTGGCTAAAGCCAGGCTTGCCTGTGGTCCAGGTCACTGCTGTGGGAACAAGCATGGCCAACCGCAGAAGGCAGAACACTCAGGGAGGTGCTGCATCCTCCTCCGTGCGCGAATCTCCAAAGGGGCCAGCAGCACACAGTGAGCTGCGTTGAACACCCTGGTCCATGTGGTGACACCGGGGATTGTAGGGTGTGTACTCTGTGCCCCGGAACTGTGTGGAGACAGAATGGATCAGGAACAGCCCACAGAGGAGAACCCAGAGCCCGGTGAGGAGTGGGTGCTGGCCTCAGGCCGGGCCGGGCCTGCGGGGCCCTCCAGCGCGCAGCGAAGGATGACCCTCGCTGGGGCCGTCCTCCATTCATATGCGACGGAGAAAAGCTCATGTCTTAAAAGATCGAGTAATCATGACAACCGCAGTAACAGCTGACAGGAGACCGGCACCAACGTAATACAAAAGTGAATCAGAGGATGAAAAGGAAAGCGACGACAAGATGAAAATTCTTATGAGCATCTTCTCTTACACTGAAGAAGTAATTGAAGCAGTCTAAGAAAGCAATTGCTCTTATGACGCTGGATCTCACAGCATGTCGCTGAAGGGCTTCTAGGACATGGGCGCTTGCTTCCCCGTGTGAATCAGTGGCAAGGAGAAGGGAAGAAGGAACTGAAAAGGGAAATGACCCTCGGGAAGTGGCCAGAAAGGAAAATTCAGACAGGAGGCAGGTCTGACTGAGCAGAGCAAGCTAAGGCAGAAATAAACTCAATGGGCAAAAGAATTATGTTACAGTTTATGTCTAGGTGTCTCCCCAAAGCCTCATGCAGTTATAGGGTGGCTTGTTGACTCTGTGATTGATTCATGATCCAGCGCTGGGGTTATGGGTGTGAGGGCTACCCCCGGCCTAGGGGGGACAGCCTGCATGCAACATAAGGGAGACAGATTGGCTCTCTACTGTCACTGTTGCTGCTGCTCCCCCTTTTGCTCCTGCTGTTCCTCTGTTTTCCACCACTATGAACTGCTGCCCTCTGCCATGTGCCACTCTGTCTGGGACCCAGCTGAGTATAGACTGAAACCTACAAGTAACTGTGAGCTAAACAAACCTTCCTTAATTTTGGGTGTCGGGTATTTGTCCCAGAAATGAGAAATAAAGTAACCAAGACACATTACAAATAAAAGTATGCATAGATATAGAGAATAAAACAGTCAAAGGAGAGCCCACCTGTGCATATCGATTCAGTGGCAAAGGACTAATGACACAGACTTATGCCAGGTAAGCCCTGCCGTCCACTGGCTGGCCTGCAGCCCCAGGGCGAGCTGTGTGTGCCCCGATGCTCACGCTCACACTGCGCGGCCACAGGGCAGGGCCGCCAGAGGAGCTGGCTTCAGGTGCTCCCCAGGGCGCGTCCTGTGCCGGGTCTCCCCGCTCTGCTTTCCAGAAGCCAGCAGACGGGCAGCCCCCCTCAGCCTCTGCCATGGCCTTGCTGCCTGGGAGCCAACAAGTGTGGCCTGAATGCTCTGAAACTATGAGCCGAGTAAATGTCTCCCAGTGTAAGTTGTGGGTGCTGTGTATTTTATAGTAGCAACAAGAATGCTGAAGAATGCAATGTTCACATGTTAATTTCATTTTCTCTAGAACTAAATAAAAGCTTAAAACATAAGTGTTAAAGGTAACACTTAACTTCAGAATAAAAGACTCAATAATTAATATAAAGCCATACATTATTTACTTTAAAGATAAAGTTTTAAAATAAAGGAGGAATGGTAGCTTTAATCCTTAGGATCTTCACTCTAACATGCAGAATATGGAACTGCTAATAAGCTGAGAAAGCCTGTAATCCCAGCACTCGGGAAGCTGAGGCAGGAGGATTGCTGTGAGTTTGAGACCAGCCTGAGTTACAAAGTGAGCTTAAGGCCAGCCTGAACTGCATAGTGAGACCCTGTCTCAAAAAGACAAAAAAAGTTGAGAAAAAGAAACCATACCCTGAAATTTTGACTCCCAACCAGTGAGAGGATAACTCAGTTTCCAGACCATCTTTCTTAGGGCTTATCTCAGGAGTGCAGGTGACAGGCGAGAGGACCGGCCCTCCGGGCCCACCTGGACTTCTAATAATCCTCTCTGACCTCCTCACTGCCCGTGAGTGGCTTGAGAGGGCAGGCTCTGAACGTGGACACCAAGACTGGGTGTGGAGGTGCGCACCTGGAATCCCAGGGCTGGGGAGGCTGAAACCAGGAGGATCCCTAGGAGTCTGAGCTGCAGAGTGAGGCCTTGTGCCAAATGCATGAAAAATAAATAAATGTCCCCTCAGAAGCATTAAAATTGAAGACGAGTAAGCACTTGGGTCATGCAGAAGCACCCTGGCAGGCTCAGGCTGCGGGCACAGAGGGGCTGTGTCTGTGCCTGCACTGGGCTCCACACCTGGGAGCAGGCTGGATTCAGGGCCAGCAAGCAGGTGCAGTGCGAGCTCACCTGCGGTGCAGTGAAAGCTGCCTCTGGCAACAGAGAGGAGACGCGCTGAAGGGCCACAGCGACGCGGGCTAAGCCGACATCATCACCGCTTGTCATGGGGAAGGTGAGGGGATATTTCAGAAAACAAATGTACTGCATTACAAATTTTTTTAAATACTTTTATAAATCAGTCAAAAAATTATAGTCTGGAGGAAAGACAATAGATCAGACAAAGTGGAATTGAAATGAGTGAAAGTGGGAGAACTGGACCTGGTATTTCAACAATTTAACATTCAGTTAAAACTCAAATAGTGATTACGTGCTGTGCACAGAATCCCTGCCTACCACAGCATTACTAAGTGGCACATGTGGAAGCATGTGGCACCTGTGGCCGTTGCCTTTGCAGAATTATCAGCAACAGAACAAGAGACTACTCCACTTGCCTTGTGGATATTAAGATAAATAGCAGACCAGTATGCAGCCCCCAGAAAATACGAGGCGGCTCTCTCCCTGCTAACATGGGAGAGCTTTCATGACATGGGAAGTGAAACATGTTTAAAAGCAGAGGCAGGATGGGCATAAGGTTTTCCACCACCTGCTATTTTGCCCAGGTGAAGACAGATCTAAATCTGCTCACAGGGCAAGCTCCATGGTAGGATCCCTAAGGAAATGGATTGCCTGAGGAAAGCCCATGTGTGTCTGGTGGGTGCTTGCGGGGTGTACATTAGCACAGCCACACAGGAGCCTGGGGCCTGGCACCAAGACCCCACCTACAGCATGAACACCAAACTCCACAGGTGTCCCTTGCTCCTTGTAGGATGCCACAGTGTCCCCAGATGGCCACTGAATATCTTCCTGTCTGTGCAAATCATCCCTCGGTTCCTGACGACAGGGAATGTACTGTGAATGCCATTTAAATACTAGGTGAGCTGCACTGTTCAGGGGGAATTACAGGAAAAAGCGGTTCCTATAGCCTCAGCATTGATGCAGGGCTTCCCAGCGTTCCGGCCAGCCCACAGCCAGGTGAAGCTATAGACATAGTGCCCAAGTGTGCGACATGCTCTTCTGACCTTTTGAGCTTTTATCATATGTATATTATTTGTTTTGCTAAACAGAATTTACTTCTTAAGCCACAGCTCTGGGCCCCAAGATGGAATTTTGGCCTTGCCAGTTACTGGCTGTATAAATCTGAGTCCATTTCCTTCCCATGGCAACAGGGGTGACAGGACCACTGAATTCAGAGAGGTCAGCCACCTCAAGGGACCAGAAGGCTAGAAAGTTGGCCTTACTCATGGCCCTATGATGCTGTGTGGGCAAGCCAGTACCCCCTCCACAGCTCTGTGGGGTCACATCCAAGCAGGACGTGACCTGAAGGTGACTCCATGTCTTCTGGTTTTCCTGAATTATTTAAATCTATTTTATCCTTTGCTTCCTTCTTCCTAAAACAGATGGTGTTAGGTGACCTAGAGTCCACTGAGAAGCCAGCGATGATGGCATTTGACCCTGTCCTGAGCACACGATCTGAACCTGGCCTCCTAAACACTGCCACAATGGTCACGGGCTCATGGCAGCAAGCCTCTATAGTTAAAAAGGATTCAATTTTTATCAAATTAGCTTCATTATCTCCTTTCCCTTGCCCCAAATATCTAGAAAATTGCTTCCATTTTCCATTCCATCTCGCCTCTGCAGACCAGCTCTGGGCCCTTAACACTCCTCCTGAAGTTGCCATCACTTACAGAGCTCATTTTCCTAAGAGTTATTAAAGACTTAGGGGCACACTGGTTGCACGAACAAGCTGCTTTTTTTGCAAGTGCTATTAAAAGAAATTGCATTTTTCAAAGTGGCACCATCAAAGGGCTTACTTTATAGGACAAATTCTCAGTAGACCACAAACCAGGAGCTGACCCTTGCTGCCATCCTGCCCTTCTGCTGCTGTGCTCCGAGAGAGGATGATGCGGGCTTGCCTGGGCTACTTTTACACATTCTGCTCTGATCCTAGACAATGGCAGAGAAACCTAGCTTCCCAGGGGGGCAAACTGCAGTCCCTTGCCCTTGACTGATTTTGCTTAAGAAGGTGCATTAGACAACTGAGCTAACCCAGCGCCCCCAGTTTTTACGATCACTCTTGTTTATCCTTTTTTTTGTTTTTGAGTGTTGTATCTCTAGCACAGTTTATCTTGAGTATTCTTTTAATTGTAAAGGGAAAAAAAACAAGAAAAATGATATGAAATTTCAAAACAAAATGATAGGAAATCAACAATGGTTATCATATTGCATCTTGTTATTTTCAAAGTAGCTGCTGAGATTACCAGATACAGGCATGCAAAATGGATCAAACAACATACACACTAACTGTTCCTTTCAACAAATTCACAGAAGTTAGTAGTCTAATTATTCTACCTATCTTGGGTATGTGCGTATGATAGTATTTTATTCCCTCTTCTGTCTTTTCTCCTTTTCCCCGTCCCAGTTGCTCTTTCCTTTTGAGCAGCACCTTTCCTTTTCACAGTGTCTATTGACCTTTTTGATTTTATTTACTCTTTCAGTTTCTAACACTAGGGTGGCAATATGATGCATGGAACCAAACTAGAATCTTAAAGTTAATTTTAGCTGATCCATGAAAGCATAAAACTCTACACATGAACAAAGTGGCAGGCGTGATATTCTGAGCTATCTGTAATCACATTTGCAGGAGCTTCTCCGTAGCCTTCTCTCATTAAACTCATGAAATGAGGTCTTACACATTTTCTACCTGTGGAACATTATACTTCATAGCTTTAATTCTCTGGTGGAACTCCCCATACATTCACCTGTCCCGTGCACCTGCACTCTGTCCTTGAGCAAGTCAGTTTTCACCTGAGGTCCTTCTCTGCCAAGCCCTGCACTGAGCTGTCTGCTGGTCTGTGCACCCTGGGCCTTGGCTATGGCCACTCTCCTGCCTCTTCACACTGGTGATCTCCAGGACACGTGCCAGCACTGGTAACTGCTGCTGTCACCTCTTCTCCCTGTGCTGGGCTCCAGGCATGTCAGCAGAGCATCACACACGCTCCTCAGCTGAGCGAAGAGCTTGGTCTCTGGCTGCCCTGGTGCTTTTGAACAACTGTGCATCGCTGTTTCTTCCTGGTCCCCAGCCCGTCCCCGCTTGTGCTCCCAAGAGTCCCAGGACCATGCCCCCCCTCCAAATGCCTAGATGCCCTTGGAGGTGTCGAGTTTTGCCTGTTGGGTTCCCTGCATCCTTCTCAGTTTGAAGAATCCCGAGATGAGGCAAGCTGTGTGCTCCAGCATATGTTCTTCAGGTGGAACTCCATTTCCCTCCTTCTGAGAAAGCCCAGGCCCACGAGTCCCTACAACTAGCCCTGAGCTTCTGCACTTCTCCAAATTTGGCAAACAGACGTTAGCAGCGGGATTCTAATGGGCCCTTTACCAAGGCTCTGCCCACTTCCCTTCCGTGTGAGCCAGGCCTGACCTGCAGTTCTTGTGGGAGCTGGTGGTCTGCCCAGGGAGGAGAACAGTGGCCATCCTCCTCTACACCTTGAAAGGCAGGGCACCTGGAATTTCCCCTTGCTTCAACCATTACACCTAGCTCCTTTCAGGCACTGCTTATGAAACACAAGTTCCTGAAGACTCTGTGATGCTCCTGTGTGTGTATGATGATATTTTACTCTTTTGCTTTTATTTTGGAATTTAGAGTGTCCTGGGAATAGCTGAAATGCTCATTGATTTTTTGAGACATTTGTGAGAAAACAAGAATGGCTGTGGAGGTTCCTGAAGAGTCATGGGGACAGAGGAAGACCAGGAAAGGGCAAGATAGGAGACGGGCCCCTGTTCTCTCAGAGAGAGCCCCAGAGTCACTTCCCACAGGGTAGAGCTGGTCTGAGGGCCCAGTTTGCAGCCAACCCAACCCCAAAGCCCTGATCCCAAGGCTTAAGAGCCATGGTTGGTGGCCAAATGCTTGGTTTTCTAGAACCACAAACAGACTATGATCATTTACTTCAGAGAAAAATATAGCCAAGTAAAAGGAAAGATGGAGGACACTTGGATACTGCTGTCTCTTTCAATCAAAATAACAGACAAAAAAGAAATATTGCATAAGCAAAAGCTTCACAATAAAGCATCACCATAGGACATGGACCACAAACTACTAATGAAAGTGAAAAAAACTGAAATAAATAAATGTGAAACAATGAATGGTAATGACCTTCATGACACAATGAAGGAAATAACATTTTTCTACTATCATTTCTACTATCTTATCTCTTTCTTGGGCTTGAAATAACACAGCTGTCACACCTTAGGGACTCTCGAAGAGGACGAATGCAGAGCAGCAACTATGAATGTGCAGTAATACCCAGTTATTATATTATAATAACAGTGCAGGCAACCACTTGCAAGTTCATGAAACAATTCATGATACCTGAAATTATACAGAAAATGCTTCAATAAAAATCTTGCCTTCATGCTATCAGGAAACAAGCTCATGGAAGACCTTGCCTAGAAGCCAAAGTGAAAAGCAGGGATCTGTGGTGTTATTCTCCTTTTCCCAGTTCACTTGTGGTCTCCCTTTAACTGGTACTTGGGGGCAGGGTAGTGGCTCATGCCAGCAGCACAACATGCCGCCACCTTTTGGGCACTGGCTCTGGTCCTCTTGGTGGTGGTGTGACACTGGCCTGTGACTCCTCACATCCTCCTGCATGCTTTAAAGTGTCACTGGATCACTTATAAAACCCAGCGCAATGGAAATGCTCGCAAACAGTCACCGTCCTACATTGGCTAGGGACATCCAAGAAAAAGTCTGTACCTGCTTAGCAGGGATGCAATATATTTTTCTCAGATACTTTCCACTCGCAGGTGCTCTAATCAATGAATGTAGAAACACTGATACGGAGGGCTGGCTATGATTATATTTTGCTCAACAATTCACATGTATTTATATTTGAACAGTAATCTGCGTGTAGATTTTCTAAGAGTGAGGGAAGCTATCATACTTAAGTTTTATGTGTGGGTGCTTAAAAAATTCTTGATTACAAAGGACCTCTTGGGGTAGTTTTAAAGGACAACCCAGTGACTGGTGTGGTCATTATCTAAGTTTAGACCAACTGGTAAGTATAGCCACCGGCATCACTGTTATTCCTGTTGGTGGTAGGACTCTTTGTGGCAGTATTTGTAGACTTGTGCCTGGGGAGGATTGATTTTCTCTCTCTCCCCCTTAGACAAGCATGGTGGGGCCCCAGCAACAGTGTCCACAATGTTAAACACAGCCCTGTTAAGGCTGTGCTTTATAACACCATGGAACGCTGTGGGTTTCCAGACTTCTACGTGGTAACGAGAGAGGAACATCACTATGCAAGGCCGGGGTCAGGCCGACACTCGGGATGCAGCTCACACGAGCATGTGTGCTCAGGGCTGCTGGCATCTCTGGGGGGGGGGACACTCTGCTGCCTGCACCACTAGGGGTGATGGCCAGGGCGCCTTGGCATGGCTCTGCCCATCCTCTCCGACCTCCCAGAAATGATTCATCCTCTCACTCCACAGAGCAAAGTGGGAATCCTGACTTTATGGGGACCCAAAAGCTTCAGTTTACCTAATGTCCCAGTTTATGTCATATCAGTGCTTCGAGGTGCTCTCTTGCAATGCCGAGTTTATGCTTCAACATCAAGCTCCCAGAAAAGGTAGAGAGGCCGGTACACTTTTTTCATTCTCTCTGCTTTCCTTGTGGATATGTTGTTAGACTTGTAACTAGATCCTGAAGAACACTTCGATACAGGGCTTAGGTCTTGATGATTGTTCCAAGTTCATTTTTGCACAAAATGTTTTAGAAATGTTATTACAATAGGTAAACAGGGATGGCTAAGGGTGGCTGCTTGCAGGACTGAGCTAAGCCAGCCCTCAGCATCCAAAAGGCAGGAGGTGACCAGGCACATGGTTTCTTTGATGAACCTTCTGGAATCATGAACCAAAGTAAACCCTTCTTGCTGTAAGCTGCTCGCTCACATGCTCTTCGTGGCAGCAGGATGCTGACCAGCACAGTGACTCTAAGACCCAAGCATGTGAGTCTCTGGACCAAACTGCCAAACTGCTTGAGGCGAGTTAAAGCAGAAAAGGTATGGTTAAAAATTATAAGCAGAACTTTTTATGAACCTTCTCTCCGCTGCTAAATAAGCTCTGACTACTCGAATGAGCCAACTGGTGTAAAAACACCTACATTCTCAGAGGAAATGTAATTCATGTAAGAGAAAACTGCCTTTTGTTCTGCACTCATTTAAGGAGGAAACAATACTATTAACAGTAAATGAAAGAAAGAGACAAAGCAAGAAAGAGACTATTTTCCTTCCTGTTCTGTGAGCACGGCACAACCCCAGCATCAAACCTAAATGACACCAATGGAAAAGAAAATCAGATACCGACTGCTCTCATGAACACAGACACAAAATCTACAGAAAATTCTGAAGAGCTACTCAGCAAGCCCCAAAAGGGACACTGTGTCATGACCAAGTGGGGTTTTTCTGAGGAACATAAGTTTGGGGATATCAATTAAATTCCCCTTATAAGCAAAAGGAAAAGCCTGCATGAAAATCGGGAGAGGTGTGAATCCATCACATGTTTATGATTGAGAAGAAGCCTTAGGCTGAGAAGCAACTGTAGCAAGGAACACCTCACAGCAAGGCCTGCTCCCCACAGCAGGGCGGCAGGGGGCTTGCTGCTCCCTCCTTCTCGGCCTCTCCTGGAGACGCTGGTCAGTGAGTTGAGGCAGGAAGACCAAAACACACACAGACATATCGGTATGTTGTTTTTGCATGTATTTATACACACACACTAACAATTTTTACCTAGAAAATCCTTAGCAAGCTTCAAAAACTGATATAAAAAGTTGTTTTGGCAAAGTTGCAGAATGCAAAACTGGTATTTCATTTATAAGAAACAATAGAGGTGAAAACAAAATTTTAAAAATTTTGTAACACCATCCAAGACCATAAAATACTTAAAGATTTATTCAACAAATGTATAAAAATTCATATACTGGCAACTACAAAAGTGAACCACATAGTGAAACTGAAGAAAACTACACAAATGGAACAATACTGCGTGTTCTTGGGTAAAAAGGTCTTTATTTCAGGACGCCAACCTACCCACAAGGTTGGGGTAATGCATCCCTCATTATAATCCCAGCAGGCATTTTTGGTAGTGCTTGTGAAAGTTTATCTACAAAGTCAAAAATCTTGGATTAGCTTTCAAATAATCTTGAAAGGAAAGAGCAAAACGGCAGAGACCAGCCCCGGGTTTACCAGGGCTTCTTACACAGCTCTGCTCATGGCATGATGACTGTGCTACATGCGCACCAGGGAAAGCGAGCAGGCCCAGCATTCGCTCATGCACACAGGGCTGACTCACTGTCAGCAGAAGCACTGGCCCAGTCAGCGGGGCTGCCCATCTCACCTCTTACCTTAAGTGCTCACAAAAGTAACTAAAAAGAAATAGCAGGGCTTAAAACTGAAGCTATTCAATGTCTGAAGGACAGGGTCAGGTGGGGCTACTCTGGAGACCCTGGAGGTTTCTTTCCACTGAGGAGAACTGAGGCTCCAGGCAAATAAAGCTATGGGGCCTTCAGGTGGGTGCTTCCCCAAGTAGCTGGTCAGAGAATCCTCACTGTGTTACCCCCTACAGGGAATGCCAGAATAGACAGCAGTAGGGGAAAGATGGCTCAGGAACCAGCTGTGGTACTGGCCAGGGAGCCCAGGCTTAGGTAAGGGCTGTGATGAGTGTTCCTGGGCTGCTGGCCACACATGTGTGTTCATACTTGGTATACACTATGCAGGCCTGCAGGTCACGCAGCACCCGGTGGAGTCCTGAGAGCTGGGGACGGGCAGTATAAGAGTTAAGATGATGGCCGGGCCCATACTGCTGAGGCTCCTGCTGTCTTGCCTTAGGAACTGAAAATCATGAGGAAAGCTCATCAGCATGGTGCTCTCAGGCAGGACAATGCCTGTTGAGGCTGAAGAAAGCCAGCAAGGTCCAGGTGTGGAGAAGGCACCATCCAGCTTCAAGCTTTCCCCTCTTGGAGTATACCCGCTCCTTCAATTTCTAACTCTCCTCCAATCATGTCATGAATGACACACAATGCCATCACCGTATTTCTTGCTACTGTAAACCAAAGTGACCTGACTGAGGAGTTTGGGAGCTTGTATACTAGAAGCTGGCTCCTCCTGGTCCCCCCTGCATTGTGAATGTTTTCTTTTGTCTTTCAGTCCTTGCTACTCCCATAAGGCCCCTGCAGTCTGATCAGGCCCCTGTACCTACACATAGCCAAGGACAGTGGCTCGCAAACCTCCTTTCCTCCACGTTGTCCACATGAAGGCTTTCCAGAGCCCAATAGAAATACCCCAGGTAGGTAACCCACAATTTATCATGAACAGCAGGATCCTCAAAAGCAAACACCTTTGCTTTAAAATAAACCCTGGTAAGAATCCTCCAGAAGTCAAGGCGCCTCCCTGCCTGGCAGGGGACCGGGCCATCCACACCCCTCTCTAATCCAACCATGTAGGGCACAGGTTGTGAACGGCAATGGAACACAGCCTGCCCCATGCTCCAGTGCAGTGGCTGCTTCCGCCTCAGAAAAATAAGACACTCTAGAAAGTAAAACAAAAACTGTCACCAATGCTTTTAATTTTTAAAAAACTGACAGCTTCTCACGACCACAATAACATTAATGGCATTTTCCAAAGTCCCCAAAACATGGAGGTCACATTCTCCTGTGCACCCACACGTCTTCTGCACCACTTGCAGAAGTAGGTGTTTGGCTTCCACCAGCACCAAAGCTTGGGACTGACAGTCCCCTGGACCTGGAACTAAAGGACTTCACTTTCCCCATTTTCTTACCAGTATCCTGCAGGTTCAGGCCCGAGAAATCCAGCTGTACAAAGACTCTGCCATCCTCAGACATGCAGTGTCTTTTTCACACACAAATGCTCCTCAGGTGGGAACCGAGGAGGTCACGGTGGAGATAAGTACTGCTCTCCTCCTAACAGCTACACGGGACCGCAGGCCTATCTGATGGACACAGGAATGCAGGAGAGCATTCAGTTTTTAAAGAGACTTATGGAGCTGCTCCCATGTGCATGTATATAATAGGTGCAGGAAGAGAGTGATTTAAAAAGTAGATATCGTCCTGGCTCAGATGAGGCTTTCAGCACAGGGGAGGGGGGGAGACACATCAGATGTCCTCACGTAGCGGACACAGTTTTATATGTGGGCTCTTCCTGACAGCATGCAGGGGAACTTAACAGATCACAGAGCCAGGAAAGGCTTCTGGGAGTGGAGTCCCTGAGGCAGAGCCCCAGGGCAGACAGAAGACAGCAGGAAGACAAGAGGCACCATGGGAGAGCAGGGGCAAAGTTCAATCCCAGAGCCACGCAGTGCAGCTCTTAAAGCCAAGGACAGTGGGCAGGTGGCATGCCAGGCACCTCCATGAAGCGAGGATGGAAAGAAGGGAGTGGGCGTGAGGCGGGTGCACTGGGCACAAAGAATGTCCCCTTGTGAACTCCAGGGCCCAACTGAGTAACATCATGCAGCCAGATATGAACATACTTTGGAAGAGCTCTGGAAATCTATGTGTAATTCTGTTGGTTCAAAACTTCAAAATGGGGCTGGAGAGATAGCTCAGCAGTTGAAGTACCTGCCTGGCAAATGCAAGCACCCAGGTTCAGTCCCTGCTACAGTCTGCCATGCCAGCCCAGAAGCCCGGGCACGATATGCTGGCCACTGAAACTAGGCATGGTAGTGCACGCCTGTAATCCATGCACTGAGGAGGCTGAGACAGGAGGATCACTATGAGTCTGAGCTGCATAGTGAGACCCTATATCAAATAAATAAATACATTACAGATTAAAAAATACTTTAAAATGGCTAAGGGAAATGTAAGCCCAATAGTCATGCATTTCTAAGATTGTTTATCAAAGAGGTTGAACTAGATCCTGTCCTCCAGGTATTCTTAAGGGTGTAGAATAGGAAAATTGAGCTAGTCTCTACAAAGAATTCTGCACTGAAAGACTCCCATCACTGCAGCCCTCCGAAGGGCTGCCAGGCTCTCTTCAGAACCTGGCCTGTGTGCGTGCAGAAGTCCTGCAGCCGCCTGTGTGGCTGTGCTCCTCGGGGTCCCCTCTGGACCGAAGCTTTGAGAATCACTTCTATGCACTCTGGGAGATGACAGTGACTGTGAAGACGCATCACATAGTCTGGGCTGCAAAATTCACTTGTGTTCTTCTGAAGGTTTATTTTGTCACAGAACATGTCCAGTAGGCACTTGTAGCAACTACAGTTTGACAATTTTAACTCTCTTTAATTGCCAATGTAGTTTTACAACTGTCTTTAAAGAGCTCCTAATTTTTTTAAGCCCTCACTTGTGTCAATTTTTTTTTTAAGCCTGCAGGATGATGGTATTCACAATCTGAATCAGGTAATAGCTAAGCAAAAGAAACCAGCCCCTCCTGACCTAGGAAAATATGACTGGACCAAAATCCCCTCCTTCAGAAGTTAACAGGCGGAATAGCCTGCATTTCCCTTGAGCATATAAAAGTTAGTGCTAACTCATTAAAGAAAGAATATTTTATAACTAAAACCAATCCAATAAAAATGAGTAAGTGCCCAATCAAATAAGCAACCCCAAACACTCAGTATCTAGTAACAAACAGCAGGCAAAAACACAATCATAAGTGCATTTGACCTTTTGAATTTGATGAATTTGTCATAAAACTCTGAGTGAACAAACAGATCTCTTAGGATACCCTTTGGTGGCAGCTAAGATAATTGCACTACTAAATTCTCCTGCTTTGTTGAAAGGAACAGTTAATGCTGAATTGATCCATTTCGCATGCTTATATCTGGTAATCTGAACAATTACTTTGAAAGTAACAATATGAATATAACAACCATTGTTTAATTGCTATCATCTTGATTTGAAATTCTATACATTTTTGTTTTAGTTTCTTTAAAATAAAAAAATTCAACAGATACTCCTTGGCAGTGGCACTATGAACAGGTGAGGAATCCCCATACCCTGGGACAGGCAGACAGGTAGGAGACGTGTGTCACACGTTACAGTGATAGCACTACATTATGCCAACATTTTGTTTTGAAAATTTTCAAACCGTGTTACCAAGTTGAAAACAGGTATAAAGAAAGACTCTACTAACACCTTGGCCTGCTGCTTCTCCACTAACTGCTTCTTTGTGTCCAAATCTGCCGCAGCACTTCGGCCTTCCAGCCCCCAGGGCCACCGTCCCTATGCAACACATGCTCTGTTGGCTATTCCTACATGTTTGTTTGTTGAAGCCTTTTACTGGTTTGGTGCTACATGCGTTATTCATTGAGCTGTAGGACTTACTGCACTCTGAACACCAGCTCTGGCCAGATGGGGGTCTGTTCAAGTTTCCTCCCAGTCCATGGCTTGCCCACTCACTTTCTCAGTGGTGACTCTCCTTGAGAAGAATTTTGATGGTCTGCTTCCCTGATTTTATCACCATCACTTTCCAATCCAAGGCCTCTCATGCTTTCTTCTCCAGCTTTCCATCAGTCCTATGTTGAGCACAGACAGGGTAGGCTCTGCACGCTTCCTGTGTGCTGTTCCTGCACTGGCTGTGGTACAGTGGCCCAATGTGGTGAGCCCAGCACTGCTGCCAAGCCATCCCTGCCTCCTGCCTGGGGTGTGCCCGCTTGGCCACACCCCGTCCAAATGGCTGCTCTGACTGGCTTGTGTGTTTCTCACATCTGATTTCTTCTTGTGCAAGTACAGCTTTGTTGCTGTCTCTCCAGCCTTCGTACCATTTTTCTTCTTTCTGTGCTTGAAAGGTGAGGAGCCAACCTTAGAAATGACAAAGCATGGAAAGTCCAAGCATGTACAGGTGCGGCTGGGGTTCAAATACATGTGATTTCCATGAGGTGACACGCATGTGGACTGCGGCATGGCCAGTGGCTTGCACACCTAATGCAAGGCTCCAGCCACTTGGAAGAAGCTGACCAATGTCCTCTAAACCTTTGCTGATCCGTTTATGCAAACTGCAGCACGCTATCAGCTCCAGCATTGTAGACCAAGGTACAAGGTGCTGCAGAGGCAGACTGAGGACAGATCTGCTGCCACACTCAGAACAGCTCCAACAGGATGATGCGAATTTGCCCAAACCTGTGAATGCTTCAAGGAATGGAGAGAGAGGATACTAAGTGCCTGCTGCTCTCCAAATACGAGAAGCTTCACATAGAATGAAAAAAATTCCTGCCCCACAAAAAGTACATTAAATAGTTGGAGAAATATTTTTCCATATCTCATACCAGACATTCAAATGAGCTAACACACATTGAAGGTAGAAATGTTCAAAGAGGACTAGAAGAAAACTGTCTCATTCTTAGTGTAGAGAGTTTTATAAATATCAAAAGGCAGAAAGCAAAAGTACTGACAAACTCAGAAAAATATGAATTAATTTAAAGTTGAATAATGCTACAACTTATATTGACAATACAATAAACTGCAAACATAATTATGGTATGGAAGCAAAAAACACTTTTAAATGTATATGTAACTCCTTGCTTATAAGTACAAGACATGACTACAGTACAAGAAACCAACAGGAAGAGAACAGAATGAGCCATAATGAAATAGCAAGTGCAAAGTGCAAAGAGCAAGACACAGAAGAGAGATGCTTCACGAGCTGGCAAAATACTGATTTTAAAAATACCTTAGACTTTCAGATTAGAGCAAAGAAATGATGACATCACAAGAGGGTGGGAAATGTCTCTTGAAGACGGCTTAGGGGCTGGGGAGATGGCTCAGTAGAATAAGCCCTTCCCGGCAAGCACCAGAACCTTAGTTTAATCCCTATTCCACCAAAAAAAAAAAAAAAGAAGAAGAAGAAGAAGAAGAAGAAGAAGAAGAAGAAGAAGAAGAAGAAGAAGAAGAAGAAGAAGAAGACAGTTTAGTGACTCAGTAAATCTATTAGAAAGTGAAGCATGTTATTTTTAGTAACAAAAAGAAATCTAAAATATAATGAAGAGA